>JAZHYW010037952.1:0-21011 GCA_037355805.1 Ixodes ricinus | reverse complement strand
GATTTTCCGCTAAACTTAGCGGGGAAAATTTTCCGCTACTTTCAGCGGGAATTGCCTCCATAATTTGGGGGGGGGAAATTTTTCCGCCAAATTTAGCGCGGGAATTTTTTTTCGCTAAATTTAGCGGCGAAATTTGGCTAGAATTTAGCGGGAAAATTTTTCCACCAAATTTAGCCGAAAATTGTACGCCCAAATGGGAGGCAAGCAGGAGATGGAGGAGGAGCATGGCCTCCTCTCCGTATGTTCCCCCTCCTCCTCCTCAAGAGCTGCGCTCTAATTCGGCGTTATAAGGGATTGTAAACGTCTTTCATTTTTTTATCGAAACTAAAAAGCTCATGAGAAAGGACCACAAAAAATGTGTCAACGCTGGTCAAGCATAAGCGAATCGAGTATGTAAAGCACGGCGAAGTCAAAGATGCATATAGAAAATAGAAATTGGGTTGTGGGGATATTTATACAGCGTGTAGTTGGTCAGCCATTTAAAGTTGTCGACGAGTCACTCGCTGTAGATGAGCAATTTAGCCAGTGCAGTACAGCCGCTAGCCTGGGGTCTTTAACGTGCACCACGCAGTAGTGATACACGACCGCACGCCGGTCGATGCTATCAGATCGAAACGGGCATGGGTGGGGCTCGAACCCAGGATCCCTGGTTCTGCAGCGCGAGCTTTCGCTCCACGCGCGTCGAGCTGGGTGTGCGCTTTAGCCCACTCGGCCTCGGCCACTTTGCTCGCTCTTTGCACCCGTGACAGTTGCGGACTCTTTTCACAGAAGCATAATGGAGTTAATGTGCAGTGTAGTTGTGATTTCAGTTGCTTGTCGAAAGATCAACACACGGCGCAATGTAACTCTTAGTAGTCCGCTGAGGTGTGCCAAGTGCATTTCTTTTGTTTGGTATGAAAATAACCGAACTCTACTTTTATTGTAGCTTTCATTGAAAAAATTAATTTTTCGTTACGTGACCATGGAAATGTTACTGTCCCCTTGAGTCTAGTGGATTTCCTTCTCAGCCTACGTCCCCCTTCCCTTTTACTAATTAACGTATCCTTGATATGGCAACGGGAATGCACAGCTATAGCTTGTGAAGTGATTACGCCCGCAGGTGTAATATGTCTTTGTTTTTGCTTTTAAGATCGAACTCCGATATTTTTTGTCAGATGTTTGTCTCTGCAACAAATGTGTTTCCGTGGAAAAATCACGAAATATTTTGGTTGCTTTCAGTAGCCTGTACTTGCCATCAACGAAGTGTGAAAACACAATTTGTTATTAAATCAAAGCCAAAATGTTTTTTTTTTTAGTTTCAATTGCTTAAACTTCCTAAATTGATAAAAGCAATAGGGGAAAAAAGAAGCTAAGTTTATTTCTTTTATACTACTTTAAACACAAGAAAACCACCAAACTTTAAGACGTGCTTTTTTTATGTGCTCTCAAGGTAGATGAGGGAATTCAAACGACTTTAACGAACAACGAAACTATTCTCTAAATACAAACTTCAGTTCTGGTGTCACTACACTTTACAAATCACCAAGGCAATACGTAAATATATATTCTCAAGGCCAGCAAACTCGCCGCTACTTGGCTTAAAGGGACCATGAAATGACCTTTTTACTTTTGCCAGATAACTTTTACATTAAACCTTCAACGTTCACTGAATGCCGAACAGGCATCCGTTTTCGTCTCGGTTCATTAACTTCTACACAATAAAATAATGAAATATCGACTTTTTCTTTCTCTCCCACTGACCGCAAAACGAGTTGCGGCGTAATTTTGACGGTCGTGACGTACGCTAGGACAGGAACCGGAAGTTCTCTCGGCTGTAAAATGGGAGCGTCAGCGGCGGCGAGTTGGGGGTGCGCCGGTAGGTTTTACTGCGCTGATGGCGCTGATGTCACCGACGCATTTTCCGAATCGGCGCCCCTCATCGCCGCGATTGCCATGGACACATCGCAGCTGAGCGAAATTCAATGAGATATTTTTCGCTACAGCGACAGCATGGGACTAGTCCCATACGCCGGTATGCCTGTTGGGAAGTGCGGCGAGTCTTCCGTCGAAGACTCCAGAAGTCAACCCAACTGTCATTGTTGGTAAAAGGCGGCCCGTGTCAGTCGTTTGCAAAGCGACGTAGGTAGAAACAAATTGCCGCGGCGTTTTTTTCGCTGCCTCGGAGATGCAAGAGCGAGCCGACGTTAAAAAAGATACGTTTGAACTACGACAGTGTCAGCAAGAGCCACGTAAATACCTGTTCACACTCGGAGTGTTCGCGCGCGTTTGATGGAAGTGCTGTATTTACGCTGTTGGTAAGCGCTTCGGGACCGATATTTTACGATTGCAACTCGATACTGACTTGACACTCGGCAAAGGAAGGTTGGACCGGCATTGCACGTAGCTCCCACGAACTGTTATAGCTCGAGAGTGACGTGCAGTCGTGGCAGAATAAAAATGGTATACAAAGTGTACATACCGTGTTACGAAGGTAATCCATACGGCGTTTATTCGAGCTCTATATCACACAAAACAAGAAGATGGAATCGACGAAAGTCCCTTTTCGACGACAGTGTTCGTCAACACTGCCTCGGAAAACAAGGAAATGACAAAGGGAAGAGATTGACCTCACCTCTTAATCTAAAATTGAGGTCAGCGATCAAACTATAATACGGGAAGGGTCCACAAGGGTCGCGCGGGCATATTCCATTCATTCAGCACGCCAGCCGGTCGTTGGCACTGTCTTGGTCAAGTACCGTCGAAGCAACGCTGCGGAAAGGGCGCTAGGCCTATCCTATCTGCCAAACTTCGTTGCCGTTTCAGCTTGTCTCGGGTGTTTGCGGATCCAGCGTTCTTGTTCGTCGTGGTCTGTTTCAAGTGCTTTTTTCTTGCTGCTTGAAGTCGGGACGCGCGAGAAGAACACGTAAAAAAATAAACGTTCGCTGGTCGTCGTGACCACGGTGACCAAGCGACGATGTCGGCCATGCTGATTTGATCGTAAAAAGGACAGCCTGGGACAGCTCCGGAGCTGGCTCTCAGCTTCGTTTACCGCACGATAGATGGCGCTTGGATGTCAGCATTATCAAATTTGGCAATTTTCGCCACACATCTCTAATTATGCTACAAAATGTGGATCTGAATATTATTTAACAAAACTTTTAGGAAACATTTGCCGGCTATTTATTGTTTATGATCGCGGTGCTGGTGAGGTAGGCGCTTACCCAATAGGCGACGTGGATTCGGCTGACGTGCTGCAGTTCCGCGGGTCCGTAGCAGTGAAAAGGCAGAGTGCTTTCGAAGGAAAGAAGGCGCAAAAGAGTCCAGTTTTCTTCTAAAAGTTCTATATCAAAGAATTTTTTTTGGCTCCCTATTTTTGTGCTTTTGTGTTTCTTTTCACACCTTTTACGACGTCCGGTGGATGAAATTCGATTTCAGATTCATTTCATGGTCCCTTTAAGGAATTCATATTCGTTTTTCACTTTAAGTTGGAGAGTCGGAAGTTCAATAAATGGCTTGCACGTGACGTCAATCCGTCCCTCTTTCTGACCCTAGTCCGCCCTTTTCTTCTGGTGACAAGAAGCGTCTTGTTAAAGCAGCAAGCGCTACACTGCTCCCACTTGGTTACCACGCCCCCACCTCCACCTTCTCTAGCAATCGTCCGTATACAGATAGAGCTCCTGGAAAGGAAGGCATTCGTGAGGTATTCTCTACGTCATCTAACGAAGACGGAGAACAAATGGACCTTTTTCACATACCGACGGCACCAGGCGGTGGCTGCACGAACTAAAAATCGAGGAAGGGACCTACCTGCGCTACCAATCGATAATGGGAGCTATGCTACCAGTTTCTTCGTTCTCTGAGCAGCGGGGCGTGCCCAACGCGCCGCACAAGTGGGGCATCCGTTGGCGTCCGCTTAAACGTCGTGTTATTCTTTCCGTCCGCTTTCTTTTTTTGCGTAACACAATTATATGTATGCTGCAATTACGTTTGCTACTCGCTGATCTATAGCCTCCTTCCGAATTTCCTCGATTTTAGGTACCAATTTCCGCCGCTTGGCATCGGGCGCTCGCGCGTGCGCAGAACGCTTCTCGAAAAAGGTCCATTGGACATGAAGGCTTCGACGGCATATGGCTAAGTCTCGTGTCCTCACGTATCGCCCACAAATCCTAGCCGAAGGCTGACGCAGCGTGTTCAATCTGTACCAGTGCTGTACACTTATACCTCAGAAACAGGAACGCAAGCTCGTCCCTCGTTCTTTCTCTACTGTCGAACGAGGTTCCGTTATACGTTCCAGTGGCTCAGGAGGAACGCGCTCACGTTCAATTTTCATGATCGTAACGTGTCATCACATTTAGGTGACGTTTTCGTATTTTTATAAAATATTGTGCCGAATATTCCGTATATAAAATAAAGGGAGCCAATTAAAGTAATCGCCTCTAGCTACGTGTATTGTCGCCACGATCACTTTTCTTCCAGGTCTTTGTTTTCAACCACCGCTGGCACATTACCCCATCCCTTGAAGACGGGTTTGAAACAGCCGAAAATAAAACGCCTAAATTCCTACTAAATTAGGGAATCATTGCAGATATATAGACAAAAAAGGAAGGTCGTTCCTCCTGCCACTCCCTCGAAAACGGCCCTAGTTCCTGTTGCAGCTGCTCTGACGCAAAATGGAACGGCGACGTTCCTTCGTTCCCCATACAGGAATGCGGACCAGGAACGTCCTCCGTTGGAACGCCGTTCCGTACTGCATGCACTGACCTGTGCCTCGTGCTAACATACGGTTGGTGACGCAGGAAATCAACATAATGGACTCGCTCTCCAGGAGGTGTGGCCATATTTGGACTACTTTCCGAGTGTGTGGATGAGGATATATAGGCCTGTTCGGCTGAAAAAGGGGGAGCGCTGGGGTGGTGATATTGCCGCCGCGCCGTGGCGGAAAATCTCCCAATGCGGCGTTGACTTTTCCCGTGATCATGCTGAAAGTTGTCATGGCGAGCGGCACGTTGCGTTGATATTACGGCTTCCTTCCTGTTGAGAGAGTGATCATATTTTAGGGGGCGAAACTTCGCAAAGGAAAGTCTTGATTGTGTGCGACGTTTTCAGGGTGGAGTGGTCACTTCCAAGAAAATGTTTGAAATGCTGAAAGAAATTTCCTCAATCTGCACCAGTCCCGGGTTATTATCATGATGGGAATATTTTTTGAGTGTGAAGTGCGTCTTGCAAGTGCAAGACAGCGTCGTCTACTACATTTGCCTGGAAATAAAGGTGCTTTTTCGATGTGGTTTCGCACGCTCCGGGAATTCGAAGCGGTCGAACGCAGATGAGGATGCTATATTGTTTAGATTATCCTTTTCGCGAACAGGGGCTCTAAACTCGTCAAACACAAAGTTGGGACCAAAGTTCACGGAGCGCACTGATTGGACTATCACGATGATAACTTCGCGCTTTCGTCGCCGCCGTCTAATCAGCGCACTGTGCGAACATTCGACTTCAAATTTGTGTCTGGCGAGCTTAAGGTTCCAGCTGTGCAGTCGCACACGGCTCTTGAACTCCAGCAAGTGCTCTTCCAACGCTGCGTTACTGCGGTTTGTAAGCATGACACAGCTATTTGAATTTACATGAACGCTGTCATGATCTGCATAGTCAGGCCGCATCAATGAGGCAAGCCGTCCAAAAAACAAAAGTGGGATGTAAACATGACCACCGCGACACTGTAAAGGGTTCCGGCGTGCCAAGGATTGATTATGCGCCCATTTCTGATTCGCCAGTTGTGTTTCAGCTCATGTGCCGCCGCCTTCCAAACGCCGGGAATCTTGGTCCATGTACGTGCGGCAATAATCCACTCAAATGTTTGAGTAAAATTAGCCACTGCCGCTCGACTGGCATATATAAAACTAGCTAACACCCAAAAGTGGCAATTTTTATTTTTTAAATTGTGCATGAAAGAGTACATAATGTGCGCAACGATGCTCTCTCTCAGGTTAGCTCTTTTTTTCTTTTGCCACTGAGAGGCTTTTTATATTAAAGGGGCGACGAAATAATTTTCCACTTCTTCCTGTTTAGCTTTAATCCTCAACTCAAAAGCGAAATGAGAAATCACGTGTTTGTGGCGTGCTTTGGCACCGGAGGTGATGACTCCAAGCTTCCACCGTGTTTTTAAGCACAGCATGGAACTTGTCATTCGCAAGTGATGAAAAGTGCCTTCACGGCAGTTACAGGCCACGAAAGCGGGCACGAATATTCGTCGCCGGATTGGTTGTGAACAAGTGCATACGTTTGAGTGACGTAGTGTTCGTGACACCAAAGGCTTGAGCTGGGATCCGCTGACGTGTTTTGGGGCCGCGGACGTATCACAGAAAAAAGGCGGAGAGCTCTTGAAGAAAAGGATGTACGAAGTAGTCCGCTATATTTTCAAAATTTTGTAGCGAAGATCAAGCTTTGCACTTTCTACCCTCTTTCTTTTGACCCACTAAACGTTATGCCTTTAGCAAAAATCCCAACCTAAAATCATTTATCCTAGCCCAAAATTGATTTCATGCATCAGCAATATCGTTGGCCAGTATGTTATGTAGGCTTGCAATTCATGGTTCTACTTGATTTACAGATATATTAGGTTTGTGGCGGCAGCACAGGGAACCACCAAATATATTATCGTTGCAGTTAGGCGTATTTGCACGACTGACTCGTGCGAAAAGATAAGGAAACAATCAATCACCGTTCGCACAGATAATTTGTGCTTCTGGGCCTAGCGAAAAATGTTATATGTATAAGACTTGGTTTAATCCAATAACACATGTTGCTATAAGACCATATAAGAGCATGTAAGATCCTTATACGAACATGTAAAAAGAATATAACATGTAATAAGATGTCATAAGAAATTTCTGATCAGTTACTTACAACTTTTTATCCATTCTTGTACGGTACTTATATGTTATTATATGATCTTATTCAATCATGTGTTTATTGGACGAAGAAACTTATCATAAAAATAAGATATTCACTAGGGCGGCGATCTTTCTTAAATCATCTCCCGGGAAACGAATAAAACTTCACGCAGGCACTTACTTCCCTTCGCACTTATGATGCATTTGTGGCAGTTGACTACACAAAAATTTCTGGTGCCCTATGCTTTACCCATTAGCACCCAGTATTCCAAAGCGGGAGTCTGACACGACAAGCCGTGCCAGCCCCCCGCGTCGTCCGCTCCGTCATCTGTACGCCGAACTAGTATGGGCGCGCCTCGCCAGCCTGAGGAGTGGCGCTGCGTATGCGCGCTGATACTTCAGCTACGCCGATAGCACAGGGTTCACGGATCATCAGCCCAGGCGAGGCAGGCAGCCCTTTTTTCCACTTCCTTTGTGCTTTTCGGTGTCAACTTTGTTCCTAGTTCCGGGTTGCTTTCGTTTCCCCCATTGTATGGTGGTGTCTGCTTTCGCGGGTTTGCTTTCACGAAGGTGATAACTCTTTGTCCCCTTCGACGCAGTGCCTTAGAATGATGGATGAGCTGGATATTACACGGGCCACGAGATGCGCGCGGGCGGATTCGGCTGAGAGATGAGGCCGCGGGTGCGGGCCATTTACCATCACTCGATGGGGATTTGGCGAAGAGCTTACTCCGGAAGACAGTGGAGAAGGGATTGCTGGGCTGCCCCTAAGCCACTTCACAAATTAGACGGGCTCGCTCATCAAAGGAACTGATTGAAAACCTGCAGTCGCAGCGTGTTAGGAACTTCGAAAGGGCTCGAGATTAAGAGGTTGAGCGGCTCTCCTCTACTAGGAATGTTCAAGTCGGAAATTAGGTAATATTCTAACTTGAATAGCTGTCTTCTGATCACCACCTCCCCCCCTTTTCTCAAATAAAAGAAAAATATATATATTTAATGACAGTTTTAAGATACGTTAATGAGTTTAAATATGTGTTCCAGTTTATGCGGAGTTGATCTTTTACGAGGCCTAACGAAATATATAAAGAAAATTGTGCATACAACATAGACGAAAAGCCCTAGATTAGGGACAGAAAGGGTCGCAGAAATCTCAATGCGTTGCTCAATACCTTGCTGACCCGTAGCTGATACGTTGCTCAATATTATGGCCCCGGCTATTATAGTTGGCAGACGCGTTATTTGTTCAGGAAAACTACAACCAGTTCATCCATGTAGACAATAGGTAAAAGAACGGAACTAATATTTCTGGATGCCTCTCATCACCCTCATTGCCCGATTAATAGATATGTTTAAATTAAATTGAAAATGCAGTACATAATAAAAAGGAAAAACGATTGCTGTATTTTTTTCTATATTTGGACCAGCCTTACTATACGCTATCGCTGCGTGCTTTCGCGTTGTTTTGCTTGAGTAAGAGATATCCTATTGAATCAATCGATTCATGTTTATTGTGCCCTCAAAGAGCTGGTCTGCCTTTGAATCTGAGAGATGCTAAAAGCAGTTTAAAGACGCTATGCTAAGGGGAACCTTGTTTTTCAATTGAGTATCTAGGTGGTGATACAAAAAAGAGCGGATCAACAATCTCCAATTACGTAGGGCCAAGACAGCTACAGCCCAGTTAATGCTAGATTTGGTCTAAGAAAACACTTTTGCGCTTTATTACAGCATTCTTTTAGGTTTATGGATCACAGAATGTCCACTTCCAGTCTGGAATCGTTTTCGGTCGTACATATATTAGATGGTTACGTGAGATCTTACACTGGTAAGATGAGCAGGCGAAATTTACGCCCGCGCATAAGATGCTCAAACGTTCATCGAATGTGCATTGAGGTGGATTCTTGAAAAACATGTATTAGCTGATGAACATTTGGGGCATAGCTCGCTTTCTGCGAAAAATAAATAAATAAACCAACTGGCCGAGGTTAACGGCGGAAGGGTTCGCATGCGACAGATTTACTGATGCTTGTAACGTGTGGCGCCATCTCCCGATAAGCGCGGGGAACGTATGACGCACTCCCTTGTCTGCTTGCTGCGTCTGATGAAAGATGGTGCCACGTATTACTATCGCGAACCTGGTCGTCTGTGAATTCGTACGCCATTGACCCTGGCACGTGTGTTCATTTCAAATTGCGCAAAAAGGGAGTTATAACTTAAAATTTGATCAGCTAATACGCACCACCTCAATGAACATTCGATAAACGGGAGAGATTTTTTATGTGCAAGTGTCAATTTTTCCGGCGCGTCTTACACCGTGGGTGTCACTTCACAACCTGGTATATTTGACTTGGAAGCATAAGGTTATTCTCAAGAATCCAGGCTCGCTTTGTCAATATAATAAGATTTGCCTTTGCTCGCTCGCTGTACTACAAGCTATTACACCTTCTATAACAGATTTGGCAAAGTCTGGAATTTTATTCACCAATGCTTTAAGGTATGGAAGCACTTGCTGAACAAAATCGATGCTCTCATTAAGGAGTAAACGACTTTTTCGCTAACCCAAAAACAAGAAACGGTAGGAAACGCAGACGAACGTGGTAAGAGTACAGCTTTTTCCAGCACAAAGGCATTTTTTTCTCGCAGGACGGAGGTAAGTTAATGTAGATATCAATCGTTCGTTCGCTTTTCGTAGAACTCTCAAAAAGAAAAAATTGATTATTTTTTTGTTATCTGTTTATTATTTCCGTGCATGCAGTCGTCTATCGTTTGGACGATCATGGTTTGAACTGCTATGGTTTCGTGAGGCCGCATCGAGGTTCCCGCCGTGCTCTTTCGCTCCGTTCGTTTACTCGTTACGTCCAATTTCCTTCGCTTTTGCAGGGAACACGACGGGTGCGACACGAGGCACGATTCACCGCCCATACGCCGTTGGCGCCGTGCATCCGCCGTCGTTCGTCCCCAAATCACTCGGAAGTGCGCGCGTGCGGCCTTGTTCGTCGTAGTTTTCGTGTCGCATGCTAACCCGTATTTTAAAAAAAAGGGTCTCACCTTACACCCTTGTCCCGTATAATAAACACCAAAAGTTCAGTCCGACGTACAGCGCGCTATAGTCGAACAGACGGCCCCAAAGTTTACGAGGGGCTTGATAACGGTGCGTTATAACTTATTAAAGAGCTAAAGTACGTATCAAACACCACAAAAAGGAAACACTGAGGTTTTGCAGTAAAGCCCAGTAACCCCTGATTATTTTTTTTAATCGGTAACCCGTACATTAGCTATTTTAATAAGTTGTGACACGCGGACATCAAGCCTTTCGTGAAAATTAGTACAGTCAGATCGACGTCAGTTTGCTGTACGTCGAAGTGAAGTTTTGGGGTGTATTATATGGAACAAAGGGTTTAAGAATACACCCTTTTTTTTAGAGTGCATGACTACTTTGAAACTGCGCTCGCGTTATAAAAGTTAATCTAGTCACACATATCTAAGTGACGCACAATGCCCGAAGCTTCAAGAAGCTTCCATCTCGTTATATTTCAGTGTAATATCTACATTTCGCGAACGCAGAGCGAACAATACGCGAGCCGTTGGCGGCGATCGAGGGAAGCTGTGGTGGCTGCATTCGAAACATTTGACAGCCGGCAGAACGGACTCGCTCTCCGAAGACCACAGTACCCGGACCGTTGTGAGGTTGGAATTCCCATCCTCCGTTGAGTCGGAACTCGTGCACTAAATGCTTACGGCGTTTCGCCGCGAATCAGCGTAGCGACAGCAGTGATTTCGGCATAATTTGTATTTTACAGCAGAGTTCTTAGGCCTGGTTCACACTTACAGCTAATCCGCTGCCACCTAAGCGGAATCGGCCGCGGCAATGCACAGTGGACACTACGCCCGGCGGCCGAATTCTTGCAGATTCGCCCGCCGATTCGCGCAAGTGTGAACCAGGCCTTAGGCTCCCGTTTCCGCGTTTTGCGGCGTCGGCGTAACCGCGCCAAATTTCGTGGAAAATTTGACGCCACGTGACCTCAGCAACATTTTAATTTCCCGCTATATTTAGCGGGGAAAATGACGTCACATGACTTGGTGCACGTAACCTATAAACAAATCAATTTCTCCGCTAGATTTAGCGGAAAAACTGACGTCATGTGACCTACACCAATTCAGTTCTCCGCTTAAAGACCTGTTCACACATGCAGCGGAGCGCTACAAGCAAAGCGCTTACCTCGCGCTAAGCGAGCGCTGGCAAGAGCGTTCACCAGCTTTGTATCGCACCGTCAAAGTTGTTGCTCATGGCAGACGATAAGTAGCTGACGGCACGGAGTAGCGCTACATCAGCGCTTCGCTGCATGTGAGAACCGGCCTTAATAGACCTACTGCAGTATTACCCAAGCATCAAGGAGAATGCAGGGATTGGTGTTCCACGCGCCGCACGTGCTGGCCCCAGCAGTAGTAACTTTTCTAAACCAAATACCTAAAACAAATGGCATCTTGCACGCGCGTTCGTCAACGCTTTATTTTGGTTATTTACTTCGAATCTTTTATACGGGGAAGGCGCGCGTGCGGCGCGTGGAACACCAATCCCTGCATTCTCCTTGATGCTTGGGTAAAACAGCAAATGGTCTATTGAGCGGGGAGTCAAAGTGCCCTTCTTCGAAGAAAATAGTACGCTAACCGTTGCGCGTAGGAATTCCCATTCTTCTTTGAATCGGAACGAGAGCGCTAAATGCTTACGCATTTTGCCGTGAATCAGCGTAGCGACAGCAGTAATTTCGGCATAATTTTTATTTTCCCTTGCTATGCACGCTTAAAGGGATACTGAACCAAGGAATTTAATGTTCATAATAAGTGGCGCACGTCCTTTCCACGAGCCAGCAGCCACCGGTGTTCGCGAGCACACGCAACAAAAATGACGTCACAAACCTCCATTCGCGGTTAAGATGACAGTGAAATGTGTGGGCTTCGGGCCGATAGGAGAATAAAGACAAGTTTTCATCTACACAGTGGTGTCTGGTGTAAAACGTAAGCGATAAATTGGTCTAACAAACACGTAGCTTTCACTTGTAGAGATGAAAAGCCTGTCTTTATTTTTCTTTGGTCCGAAGCCCATGCCTCTTAAGCACGAATAGAGGCCTTTGACGTCATTTTCGTTGCGTGTGCTCGCGCACACCGGCGGCTGCTGGTCGTGGAAGCGTGCGCCACTTATTATGAACACTTCATTCTTTGGTTCAGTATCCCAAGGTCGGTTCTCACATGCAGCGCGCTAATGTAGCGCTCCTCACGTGCCGTCAGCTACTTATCGTCTGCCATGAGCAACAGTTTTGACGGTGCGATACAAAGCTGGTGAACGCTCCGTCAGCACGCGCTAGCGCGAGGTAAGCGCTACGCTTGATAGCGCTCCGCTTCATGTGTGAACAGGCCTTTAGGCTGAGCCGTTATCTCGAGCGCGTGCCTTCTGCATTCGGTGCACAGTCCTGGTCCGCATACCAGTGGACACCTTTCTTGCTCTTTTTCTACTGGTGCGATACCGGCGGATTATAATAAAATGGCAAGTCCGCTCAAACTTCATAATTTATACCTGGCGCCAAACAGTTATCACCGTGTATTTGCTAACCAGACCGTATAGCAGCAATCACCTACTCGAAACTTCATAACCGGAGTAAGAGAAAATTAATGTCAACCCGCCGCTATCTAAGTAGTGTTCCAGGGTGTAATATTTACGCTGCACCTCACAATTGTATATAGGGCAGTCTGCAAACAGCGGAACTGGCGTATCAACTTGACTCAGTAGAATGCGTTTCTTTGTACAACGATTCAAGCAGAGAAAACACTGAGCAAAAACCACGCGCTGGAGCTTATGCATTTTTCAGCACGACAGACGTTTGTAAGTTGGATTTATATTCACCATCGTGAGACGGCAATTCAAAATAACATAGGCCTGTTGAGTTTAAAGTATTTTGAGGTTTGATTTGAAGTTGAACCTGCAGAGAACACAGGTTTGAACCTCCAGTGAATATGTGCACCCAAATAATTGGGAAAGATCTCCTTACCGATAAGATTAAGCAACGAGATTATGGGTGTGATTTTCAAAAAGCACAGCAGCCCCGCGGGAAGTTAAGTGGAGGCTGTCTTCAGGGTCAACAGAAAATAAAGATGTACTATTGGTGTGAGTTGAGCTACTTGGTACATGTTCACAGAAGGTGGAACTTACACAGAGACAGGACAAACACATAGCTGACCATCAAGGATTATCTACTATATTCATCTTCTTCAACCCTGGCCTAGTTTTTATCATCAGCATCTTGATCGTTATATGTTGGTGAGATTACATAAATTCGTTAACATTTCAAAAATTCCGAGAAAACAAATCTCATAAAAAGAAGGAAGAAAAATTCTAAATAGATTATAATTCTGCAAAACTAAGCACGTATCAATAGTACACGTTCACCACTAGTAACTGGGATACAGGACATCCCAGATAGTGGGAAGCGTGATCGAATCATTGTTTGTACAACTCTCTTCCCAAAGTTCACCGGATATTGTTTTTCTTTGTCATGAAGCGTGATTGAGGGGCAACTAACACAGTCATCTGCATCTGATTGAGAGCAATGACCGAAGTCATAATCTCTTTCCAACTACGTTCAAGCAAAGACGAGCAAGTGAAGATGTTTAATAAAAAAAATGTCAGGGCGAGAGTTACTCGCAAGCTTACCGGGGCATAGCCGAAGCACCGCACACCAGAGGAGGAGGACGCAGTATCCGACACAAGACGCTGCCGACATCACGAGACGCACGCCCTTCGTTCAAAACTCAGAGGCATCGTGTGAGCGAAATCATCCGGAGTATGTTTCAGCGAGTTGAGATAGAAAGCCCGCAGCCAATTTCGCACGACGCACAGTTCGTAATCCTCGTCGAAAGAGGTGCGCCTTTCGGCATCGTCCCGCCGCTGTCGTCCCTAAGCCAACGCGGCATGCAGCACGCTTGCGAGTCCGATCGCAGGGAACAGTTCGCGGTGCTTTCCGACGAGCACACTAGGACGTTTCCACGCCCTGTGCCGACTTTATCGAGTGTGCGAACCCTGTGAGGTGTCTGCTGTCCCTAGGCGTTCCCCGTCTTCCCTAGATCGGTCCCTGGTGGTCCCTACGGGCAGCCTTTTTGCTCTGGGAAGAAGTTCGTGGGAGCCTGGCGTCCTCCCGTGGCCAGAACGGGCGACACGGGCTGGTTGCATTTGTCGGCTGCCTTGTATAGTATTAAAAGCCCCTCCGATCAATAATTTTTGAATTTGTGATTATGACTGTTTCAGTTAAAGCAGTGTCCCTGCATTACAAGGTGTTTTTTTTTTCCGTTATTATATGTAGCTTTTTTTTTTTAAATATCATGGTTCAGGGTTTAGTTTAGGGCGTCTTCGGCAAAACCAAAACTATCTGTTGGAGGAATGGCAGCACTGATCATGAGCCGTGCGGCCGCTACGTAGCCTCACCCTAGCGCTCCGGCACGCGGTTGAACCGGGTGTATCTCGAAATAACCCATTCTGATTTGAACCCTTCTCGTTTGAACCCATTCGCAAAACGCCCTTCGCGTTTTAAGCGTGCGCGTTTCAACCCTTTCTCATTTATACCCGTCTCATTTGAACCCATTCTCATTTGAACCTTTCTCGTTTGAACTCATTCCCAAAACGCCCTTCGCGTTTTAACCTTTCGCGTTTCGACCCTTTCTCATTTGAACACGTTCTCATTTGAACACCGTATTTCAAACCAATCGCCTAACGCTCTTTGCGCTTTAACCTTTTCTTACTATTTATGCTCTTCTCGGTTGAGCCCGCGTACCTAAATCTTTATTGTTTAACTAAACTCCGTCTCAAAACACGTAAGAGGCGTTTCAACCTTTTTAGAGTGCTCTTGGAATTTCAACCAGTCTCCTTTTCTGTGTTAAAAATAGATGAATAAAAATAATGGAGATGTTGGCACTGTTAATAACAGTTGCGGCTACTCCATAGCAGTTGTTATTTGATAAAAGAATAACCATATCTAAAACAAAACAAGCACAAAAACAAACAAAAATCCCGCCAGAGTTGCCATTGTACATATTATTACAATTCTAACATGTTCGTCGGTCCATTTTCGTGAACAACCTGTGCCAGTGCGCACCGTTGCGAACACTTAATGTCATGTTCCACACCAAGGCTAACTGGCGATCGCTTACCGCCCGCATTGGCAGCATCACAAAGCAACAGCCGCGGCAGGTCTCTCGCCCTACTGTGCACCTCATCGCTCACAAAGTGCCGCCGCCACCACTCAAGAGCATCACCAGCAGGGATCGGCGAACGATCCTTTGCCCACCCCCGCATGAATCGTTTTTACCCTTTTGCATAGGATACATTGCATTCGAAATATGTTCACAGAAATATTTTGTTTTCCATACCGTCACCTTACAATGAAGCGATTCACAAAGCATTTTGCCATTCAAATCGTATGGCTAATCGTTAGGTATACTGAATGGCTCTTCTCGAGACGCATAGTACAAAACGTTTTTTGCCGCAGAATCAGTCATCGCACCTCAATGCGATCCCATGCTCGGTAAAGCTTTATTCTAGAGCTTTGTTCCCACAATATGGTAATTGGTTAAACTATCAAAGTTGACCGCAGAAACAAAACACGGACCATTCAAAGGCCAGAGAATGCCTTCGCCCTTTTTAGAAAGTCGCAAAGGGAGATCCTGCCATCGGCAATCTGATCCTGCGGCAATTTTTTTTTTTTTAAACGTGCGGGTGCGGTGATGCGTGGCTTGGGGCTTTTTTTACCAGGCACAGATTTTTTTCTTCATTTTAGTCGTGAATCATCGGATGCAAATTATGCTCATCTGACATGCCCTGTGAAGATATTGAATCATTTACAACCGGTGTCGGAGTGATCGTACAGATCTACGATCATTGTATATTTTCCTATGTGTCGTCCGCCATGCCGTGGATCGGCATGCACTCTAGAGGTCACTCTCCAAGTAGCATTTCAAGGCGTAATAAAGCTTCAGGTGCCTGGAATTCAGAATATCATCATTTGTTCCTTTATTTTGGTTTCCTGTGAGTGTATGCTGAAATTATTGCTTTTCCCTAACCTGATCATGTACAAGGTTAAAATGCGAAAAGTAGTTTTGAGAATGGTCAAAAACAGAAAGTATGTTTTTAGTAAGTTTGAAATGGGAGAAACTTTAAAATGAGAAGAAAGTCTTTTTGAGAATGGTCAAAACCAGAAAGTATGTTTTGAGAAAATTTGAAAGGAGAAAGGTTAAAATGAGAAAAGTCGTTATAAGAATGGTCAAAACGCGAAAGTTCGTTTTGAGAATGGTTTAAGTGAGAAAGAGAGAAAAGCGAAAGTTGTTTTGCGCAGGGTTGAAAGGAGAAGGTTAAAACGAGAAGGTATAAATGCGAAAGGGTTCAAATGAGAACCACCCGTTCACAACCAACCAATCCACCGCAGCTCCAACACGACGTGACGTCACAATTGTGAGGCGACAAGAGTTTCTTGACTAAAAGTTATGCTGTGGTCTTGGAAATGTTTGGGTAATATCGAAGGTCACTGAATAACGTTGGCTCAAATTAAGAACAAATATTTCACTGAAAAGAAAAAAAAACATTTCTACTTAAGCACCGAAAGCATAAATATTTGGTATAGAAAACGAATTTTCTTCTGAACAAATTTCTTATTCGCAAGAAAACAAAACGACACAAATCAAACGAAAGCATGAGAACAGGCAGTACTCGACACATGCAGGTAGCAATAAAGACGATAAAATTCTATCACAAGGCAATGCAGTATAAAATATCAACAGGGGAAGCACAGAAAGAGCATTAAAAAAGCAGTTACGCCTTTGCGACGTTTCCTATTTTTAGGAGGTGTGTTTAAATTTGAGAATGCGTGATACTGTTGGTCTTAGAATGCAGCGTGCAGAGAATGGACGCGTCATATTAATTATAATTTATGTGCGATCCCATTGACCAACATTTACTCAATCCTCTCACGACCCCAGTTGGAATACGTTATTCGCAATAGGTGTGACATCATTCGAACCTATTAAAACTAATCAATAGGAATAAATTGATATACCTCGGGTCATCTTCGGCTGTGTGAGACAGAGAAAAACATCCGCTGACAAGAAAACAAAAAAACAAGAACATCCAACAAATAAAACCCGCCATCAAGTGTGAAAGTGCCGCTTCCACCCCATGAGGGCTATAGTTAGGGAGGAGGTGCCTTAAGCACTAAGTGAGGAAAAAACGGCTCTTTAAATTAATCTTTCATTACAAAGGCTTATTTTGTTTGCATTTAAGCTAAACTTCGGTCGCTATATACATTATTTAAATACAACCGATCCAACCAGGCAATAGACGCCAAACATCGCGTTAATCTACTTACACTATATAACTTTCTTAATGAAATAATAAATGTAAGAATCACTAGAAGCTGCGATTACTTATAGCTGGCAATGATTTCCAACTTTTCATGGCTGTCTTATTGCGCAGCTTGATCGGCATGCAGACAACCGATGCTTAGATTGAGAAAGCATTAAAAGTTTATAAGCTGCCTTGTAACCGATTTCCGAACTGGGACGTGAGAACGTGAGAAACCAATTGATAGGGTTTATGTAGTACGGACCGGTACGCTTTCCTACATCAGGCCTCGTTTATATACGGACTCCGTTAATATGGGTACCCCAGATACATAGCCAGAATTTTTTTTTTTTTAGGACAAACTGGAAAAATACATGTATTTTTGTCTTGTAATTATGAACGACTCCTGTCATAGGCGCTTTGGGGGAGGAGGGAGGGATGGGAGGGAGGGGGGGGGTTACCCGAGGTATTCACATTAGCAAAACATACCAGAACGATCGCATAGTTTATGGAATTAGCGTTTTCTTTGATGTGACATCTGACCGCGTTAACCTTCGAGATTACCACGATCCGGACGCATGTTTAGACCTCAGTTTCATTTTTCGTAGACGTTTTAAATGTAAGAACTGCAGGATACGCTCTACTTTTTATTCCCCAAAAAGACATGTCGTAACCACGTCCCAAAGTAGGAAAGCGCTATTTTTTTACGCCACGGAAAAAGAGGAGCCTCCGACAGGGCCCATTTTTCAAGATTTGCGTGAAGAGAACCGAAGCTCGGTCGAATGCCCTATTCTCATCCGCGCGTTGTGCCTTAAGTGTAACGTTAACTTTTTAAAGGCGGTGCCAGTCCTTTTTTTGCTATGTCGCCACAGGCTGGACAATAAGTGGAACCAAACTACCTCACTAAGTGCGGACAAATAATGACAGACAAGTCTACATCTAAGGAAGCTAATAGCAAATGATTCCCGATTATTATGAACTTCATAACGTAAAAAGCGGAGTGTCAATGATCTTTGCTTGACTCAGCTAAATTTATATTCTGATTTCACGGGGTAATCTTTTGTTTTATACAATATGATTTTATTGGGCATCCTTCCAGAATAATTATCATCTGTAACACGAAAACATTTTGCATTCGGTCTACTTCTCGTTATTATCCTCTTTCATCGCATCTCTTCCCCATCGCCTCATCGCGCGCTCCGCATGGATGGCGGAACGAGAGGATCACTGGGTGTGCCCCAGTCTTCACGATTCCGCGCAAGAAAAAAAAAAACCGAAGAGGATATTGCTTAACAGTTTTAACACCAGCAGCGGCATGCTGAGCCTAATCATGCTCGACGTGCAAAACAACTCAGGAGGAGAAAAAGCGACGTTTGGCTGCAGAGAAGCAAGCTTTCGTAGATGTCAAGCAATGCTCTCGCATTTTTACTTTATCTGCAGTGAAGCACTGCAGAAACCGAACCCCTTTAATCTTTCATTTATTTACTTTGATATTTTAGATATCAAATCGAAACGTGTTAAATCATTAATCCACCTGACAGTAAGAACAATGAATGATGAAGCACTCTTAATATTGTCGCGGCTGGAGAAGGATCCACAAGCGTAAAATTAAAATAAAGGTTTAATTGGCAAATTTTTGACAAAGAAAAAAAGAAAAAAAAGGGAGAGACGAGAAAGCAGCAGCGATTGTCGAGGTGCCGGCGTAACATCTAACTAGCGCGACAGTGAGTCGGCAAGGCCATGCTGACCTCCTTTTCTATTACCCTTGGCATCTCGAGCATTCGGCCAAGAATGTTTGAGCGTCGATCACTAGGGTTAAGAGAATACACGAATCTTCAAGAAGTACGAAGGAGGGATTATTAAATGTAATGTCCGGCGCCTCTCTGCAATGCACGCGGCATGGTTAAACTGATAAAGCAAGTTATGTTGAATTTCGCTATTGAACAGAATGCGACATCTTGTGCATTCGAAAACTCAAAGCCGAAGATAATTTCTTTTGGCATTGCGGCACTGATGTAATTTCTATAAATATTAATAAAAAAGAAACTCGCGCGTAATTACGATTTAATTATTTAAGAAAAAAGCAGTTAAATAGGAACAGGTATCGTAGTGTAATATGTCACATCTTACCCGTTATTACTGAAGTGTGTTGAGAAAATTGTAAGAAGGTATTGTCATTTTCGCTCTGCAACGTAGATTGACGGGACAAAAAAGTTCGTGCACCTCGACTGGTGCCTTTATCGTTTTATGAGTTACTTCACAAACATAGATATCACGTTGTACTATCTGGTAGGAAATTAAAGAACACTACGTGTCGCGTGAAACCATATTCAAGCATTCACAAAAACAGATCTCAAATTGTAGCTAATGACGGCAAAATGAAAGCACCAAAAACTAACTTCAGTCCGAGGCTCGCTGCAAAAACAAATGAAAATAAATAAAGACGTTCCAATGCCTTCTTTAAGCGTCCCAACCAACTTGTTTTTTGAAATTCGACAGTCCGCCATGCTGAGAGGCCACTCACCGCGGCGACTCCTGACAATTGATTGGTCCCTTAGCGAAGGCAAAATAAATAACACCGAAAATAAACTAGGCACATAGAAATGCCAATGAAAGTTTAAAAAATTATTGACGTGCTCCGACTTTTATCGCGATTATTTCTTCTATAAAAAGAGCAATGAAGAAGAACTGTCAATGTGACAGGTTGTTATAAGAAATACTCAAATATAGGGTGGCACAAGCAAACCTTTCGCTGTAAAACAAATTGAAAAAAAGTGCACCTGCTGCTCAAACTTTCATTAAGTATGCAATGAATGGTCAGTTTTACAGCGTGAAATTCCAAAGTGTAGCTCTCCTCCTTTAAGAAATTAGGGCAAATAACTTGCCAAAGTCAAGGTTGGGTTGGAAGATGATCGAGTTACTGACGCTATTTACTTGTGGCGCCATCTCATGATAGGCGAAGCGAGAAGTCGATGTACCCTGTTTTATACTCGCTGCGCCTATAAGGAGATGGCGCCAGAAGCAAAGAACGTGACGTACTCGGTCGTCTGCTAATGCACCCAAGATTGACTTTGAAGTTTTTTGCTCTAATTTATTACGGAGAGAGAACTACGTCTTAAAATGTTACACGATAAAACTGACCTATTTAATGCACATTCGGCGAAAGTTCGAGCTTTCTTTGTGCCGTCGCCGATTTTTGTGGCTGGTTTTACAGCAGAAAGTCCGCTTGTGCCGCCCTATGGAACGCAGTTAATATAAGGACCGAGCTGCCTGTCAGACCACACCCAAATTCGAGAAGAAAAACAAAAACAAGAAAATCTATAGTCCAGAGACTCCAGACGAAAGTGCAAGAAATGTTTCAACGGTGTAGTGGAAAAACGACAATATCGAGAGGGATTTAAGCTATGAGTTTCAGGGAGGCGACAGGGAAATTCAGTAGCAAAGTGACAGAAAAGCACTTGGGGAAAGAGGGAAATGGCTGACGTTTATATAAAACTAACTATCTCTTGAAAAAATGCAGGAAGACAACGTTGAAGTTGTGCGCAAGGATAACGGGAAAGCACGTGCAACTGAATAGGAAGATAGGAACGGTTGGAAAACTTCATTGCAACAACAGGAACAGAAATCAGATGCTTTCAAACGTAAAGAAATGGCAAAAAAAGCTAAAGATCAAAGCATGAAAACAAATTTCTGTGAAAAAAGGGGAACTCAAATATCAAGTACAATATACAATTAAAAAAACGCGGTAGAAAGTGAGCAACGGAAGC
>JAZHYW010037951.1:0-34050 GCA_037355805.1 Ixodes ricinus | reverse complement strand
CTAGTTACCTTTGGGTACCCCCTCATATTTTCTAGTGTCGAAGCTTTGGTTATATGGCCCACTATCTTGATTGAAGAATTGGAGAAAATCATATTCATTTTCGTGTTATACATATTTTCAGATATTTTTGTTAGAATGGTGAAATGACTGGTTTTCATATTTTGAATATTTAATGTTTGTATGCATATATAACACTGTTTCTTGGTTAAATGGTTCCCTGTTTTCATGTAAGTTTATTGGTTCATATTCTAAGGTGGCAGCCAATATGAAGGGTGCAAGCTTCTTTCTGGCTTTAGGGAAGCATAATTACTATAATTATTATAGTTTGATAGGACCAGAGCTGGAAAAAAACTTCTTTTCAGATTTTCATTTTAACAATGACTCAGAAGTACCTACACGCTCTTTTTAAACGTTTAATTATTTTTTAAAAGAAATTTTTTTCAATATAAAATTTTAAGATCAGGTTTGGAAAATAAAAAGAGTACAAATAATGGCCACCTGAACACTTTGTCTCCATTATAGCCACGTTATATATATAAACAGTATAGTTTTGGTTGTAATACCCTAATGTTTTAAGCTTAACACATTGTTTATATGAAGTGTCCCCATGCTTGAGAAGTGCCAACCTTTTGTTGTCATCGCAAAAATAAAATATTTAAAATAATTACATAGGGATTGTACATAATCTCCAAATGCAGCACATAAAATTGTCGGCTATGCTATTTTTATATATATTTATAATTGTACTCCGATACATTTTTTTTCTTTTTCCATAAGTTTAATTTGGGTTTTTGAAGAAAACGGCGAGTAGAGCGAGGTCACTCGACCAACACGGGAAAGCACGCCGCCAGCGTTTGTCCGCGACAATTAAGGAAACAAAAAAACGGAGTTGAACAACATAAGACTACGAATTATGTTACCTTTAGCCAATTACTGTCCAGGAACGCAGATATTGTAACTTTTCCTGCTATTGCTCGCGCGGAACGAGCGTGAGGCAGCATGGTCTTGAGTAAGTTTATCACTGCTTGAATATGAAACCGAAACTGATCGGGGGCATACTAAGTGGTGTTACTTTAGCCGATTGCTTTCACATCATGTTGCCCTTCGAATTGCTAGATTAGGAGAGGAGTCTAGCCTGCCAATTTAAATACATAGACCACTAGTATACCAATAATACTTGCAAACACTTTTTGTATTCATCTAGTAAACAGTAGCAGTCACTTGCCTAATCCTTGTCAGAATTTGGTAGGGCATATATACGATTCGGGTCGGTGTGGTAGTTAGAGTAGAAAGTCGCGAATGTATTGTGTTGGAGTTGTTTGTGCCTTGTTGTACTGCTGAAATGTATGTGCCTGTAGGAGTGTTCACGTATCTTGGTGGTGTGTATGTGTGTTGTATGTGTAGTAGGTAGTTGATTAGAACGAGTTCGTGCATAACTATTTTCTTTTAGCGCCACCTACTACACTTCCTAGGTGCCGCAAGCTGCCATTTGATTTAATAAGCTAAGCGTCGAGCAGTCCTGTAGCTACTGATCTACAAAGAGCTGGCCTGCGGTTCACAGGTCTTCCATCGTCCCTGCTTCTCAGTTCGATGCCACTGGTAATATTTGTGCCACGCAGCCGACTCAGCCACCTAAATGCACGTTTTCTGTCGAAGAGGTGCGATGTGCAGGCCCAGACGCAGACGAATGGATAACCATGCCGGTAAAGATAAACCCAAACTAGAAAAGAAAGAAAATAGCGGTAGCGTTGCAGTGGAGTTGAAAGCCTCTCGTCGGTGACGACAAAGGCGCCCAGCGATTCATTACACACACGACCAGCATACGTTGTGTTCAATAAAGTCAGCATGCCCATTCCTCGTGTAACGATTTCTTTTTGAGCGTTGACCGCCGGTGGTAAAATACTCAATCTAGCGAGATGCCGTCGAGGGCGATCGCGGCAATTCCGGCTCACGCACTGTCGTCCTTACAGGCTATAGGTACGGTACCGGTGTCTGGGGACGGACGTTTAGAGTGTCTGAAGGCGCTTAAAACACGTCGAATGGACGTATGCGCTCTATTCTCTCACTTGGCCGAAAAGCCGTGCTCCTCGTTAGGCCTTACCGGGGAATTCGAGCCTCGTTAACCGGCCGCCATGTTGCTTCAGGATGTGGTCAAATTTGACCACCTGCTTTTTGACTACCTGTCATCTCGTCATTTTTACCTTGTGTGTCGTTATATTTGGGACAACCTTTTACCACCTCAAAGGTAGTCACATATGACCACCTCTTTTCTTAGAGTCTAATAAGGTGTCCACCTGCGGTTCGCATTTCCGGGTCATCTCACGGCGTAATGACTTTCTGGAGGTGTCCAGAGAATATCCCACTCAAAACGGATCAGTCTTCTTCGGTATCCAGGAGTGCCGAAACTTCATGGCCGTCGATAACAGCGTTGTGGTTGTTGGTCGTCTTTCCGTAAACGTCACTCCGATGCATGGCGTCGACCGAAGGGGGGGGGGAGGCCTCTGGCGTTCTTGAAGGATATTTACATCGTCCGTCTACGGCAACTTCACCCCTGGAGTTCCCAGGCTTAGATTTCCCGGCTCGACGATGTCCACAGGCTCTCAAGACGGGGTCGGTACAATGGCGAAGTTGGACGTCGTGGTGATGGCGACCGGGACACGCAGCGAGGTGCAGCCGGAGGAAGCTGAGGTCGTCGAACGTACTCTACAATATCCTTGGGGCTATGTTCGTCAACTGTTTGTTTCTCCTAAAAAGAAACGAAAGTGACGCACGTGGTGATATTCTGTCTGATTCGTTGGAGGCTGAAATGACGAAAGTTATCTCTTTCGTCATTTGAGTCTGTAACCAATCACACGTGATATCACTCACTTCCGTCACTTCCTTTCTTTTCAGGAGAAACGAAACATTTGACTGAACAAAGCCCCTTGCGCCTCGCTCACCGTAGCTTAGGTGTGGGTGGTTTTCGTGGGGAAGCCCCGCAGGCGTCTTTGCCGGCAGGGGCAATGGCGGTAGATATTGTTGACTTTTCGGCAGTGCTAGCACAACAGGCGTCGATCGGCCGTCCTCCACACTTCGGTCTTCCCCGGCGAACGTCGCTCAGGGCGGACGCACTGGACCTGTCCGTTCTGGCGTCGAGAATACTGCTAAATCGGACTCTCGATGGAGTTGTGCCGTGGCCTGGTGGTTAGGTTGCGGCAATCGTGGCTACATGGCGGCGTTGCTCAACGTCGGTTCCGCTGGTGTCGTCGTGTTGATATGAACTTGAGGTTGGAAGGCTCGATGAACCTTCCTTGGAGGAGGAGGAGGACAAAACATATTTATTAAGCGTTTTACGCTGTGGGGTGGATCCTCAATTCAGGTACCCATGTGCCGTCCTGGCTCGATCGGCCCTCTCCACCAGCAAGAGCTGATCTTGAGGGAGGGAGCTGGACAGCAGTGTCTCCCACTGCTCGCTGGTAGGGGAAGGAAAAGGGGGTGACATGTCTGGGTTGTTGTCGCACTCCCATATGATGTGTTTCAGGGTGCCGGGTTTTTTGCAGAATTGACATTGGGCGTCGAATTGTGTGGGGAATAGCAGGTGCATCCTAATTGGGTGGGGAAATGTGTTGGTCTGTAGTAATCTGAGTGTGGTTTCCTGACTTCTCGTGAGGGAAGGGTGTGGTGCGGGTAATGTTCTTCTGTTGAGCCTGTAATGCTGTGTAATTTCTTGGTAGGTCGTGAGGGGTGTGGGTTCCAGTGTCTCCTCCGTGGCCTGGTGGGCGAGGTCTCGGGCCGTGAGATGGGCGTGTTCGTTGCCTCTCATGGAGGAGTGGGCTGGGGTCCACACAATGTCGACCTGCCTGTCCGGTGCCTTGTTTTCTAGGATACGTAGCGTGACAGGTGCCACCCAGCCCGACTGGAAGCTACGGCATGCCTCTTGCGAATCCGTGATTATTGTGGAAGTTTTGGTTTGTGTGAGGGCGAGGGCGATGGCAAGCTCTTCTGTTTCTTTAGCCGTTCCCCGTGGGACGGAGGCACTGGTCAGGTACTTGTGCCCGTCTGTCACCACGGCCACCATGGCTCGTTTGCCGTTGTAGTTGGCTGCGTCGGTATACGTCGTCGTGGGTATTCGGGAGTATGTCTTATTTAGTGCTCTTGCTCTTGCTGCTCTGCGGCCCTGATGGTGGTTCGGGTGCATGTTTCGAGGGATTGGGTAAACAAATATGTGTTGGCGCCACGATTCCGGGAGTGCCAGCGGCAGGGTCTGGTCCCGTGGAACCAGCTTGAGCTTAATCAGCACGTTGCGGCCGGTTTGAGTGTGAGCGAGTCGTGTCCTTTGACTTGACAAGTGGCCCTCAATGAGTTCCCCCACGGTGTTATGTAGCCCCATACGAAGTAGCTTGTCCGTAGATGCGTTCACGGGTAATCCGATTGCCTGTTTCAGCGTCTTGCGTATGAGCACGTCGAGCTTGTCTTGTTCCGCTTTACTCAGGGTGACGTAGGGAGCAGCGTAAGTTATGCGCGAGAGGACGAAGGCTTGAATTAACCTGACCGTATCGCTCTCTCTCATGCCTCTGTGTCGGTTCGTGACTCTGCGTATCATATGCATGACTTGCTCAGAGGTCTTACTGAGCTGTTGCACCATTGCGTCGTTCTTGCCGTCCGCTTGAATTATCAAGCCCAAGATCCTGAGGGACTTGCTTGGTTTGATGTCGTGCCCTTCGAGAGTGACGTGGATGTTGTCGTCGTCCTTCTTTGTTCGCCGTTTCCTCACCACGAGAAGCTCGGACTTCTGTGGCGAGCAGGATAGTCCGCAGCTTTTTGCGTATTGATTCACCGTCTCGGCGGCGAGCTGGAGCGTGTCCTGCAAGCCTCCGAGGAGTCGGTGCCCGTCCAAAGGGTCACATCGTCCGCGTACAGGGCATGGCTTAAGTTCGGTATTCGTCCCAACTGCTCAGGGAGGCCCAGGAGCGCGATGTTGAATAACAGGGGGAGAGGACCGAACCTTGGGGAGTTCCTTTGCATCCCAAGTTGATGGGTGCTTTGGAGGTGATGTCCCCGATCTTAAGTATGGCTGTGCGGTTAGAGAGGAAGTCACCTATGTAGTTATATGTCCTTTCCCCACAGCCTGTGTTGACTAAGTTTCGGAGGATCGCCTCGTGTGCCACGTTGTCGAACGCTCCCTTCAAATCTAGAGCGAGGATGGCTCTCGGGGAGTTACGTGTGGCTGGGACAAGGATGTCCTCCTTGAGTTGAATGAGCACGTCCTGGGTACCGAGGTGTTTCCTGAATCCAAACATCGTGTCCGGCATTTGTTGCGTTGCATCGAGGTGGTTCTGAAGTCTCTTCAGTATGATTCTCTCCATGATTTTGCCGATACAGGATGTAAGAGAGATTGGTCTTAGGTTTTCAATATGTGGCGATTTGCCGGGCTTTGGGATGAAGTGTACCTCCGCCATCTTCCATTGGTCAGGGATTTTGCCTGTCGTCCAGAAGCTGTTAAAGTGGCTGAGCAGGGTGTCCATGGTGCGGTCGTCTAAGTTGAAAAGGAGCTTATTTGTGATTTTGTCTGGACCCGGGGCACTGTTCCGCTTACTATCCGCTATTGCCTCTCGTAGCTCGTACAGTTGGATATCTTTGTCTAGTTCTTGATTGGGCGTTCCGTCATACGAAGGGGAGGAATAGACTCCCCCGTCGGGAGGTACTTCTTTGCCAGGTCCTTCAGGAGTTCTTCGCTGCTACCCGCGTAGGCATTGAGTGTTCGCGTCATGCTTCTGTGAGACTCTCCTCTACTTTTCAGGGGGTCGATTAAGTGCCGAAGCAGATGCCATGTTTTCTTTGTGGTCAGGGTGCCTTGTAGGCCGTCGCATTCTTGTAGCCAATTCTCCTTGCATAGCGCAGCGGCGTATTTCAGCAGCCTGTTGGTTTATGAGAGCTATGCGCTTCTTGAGCTTTCTGTTGTGTCTTTGCCGTTTCCATCTTCTTGTGAGGCTGTGTCGTGCTTCCCAAAGATGAAGGAGTTTAGGATCTACATACGGCGTTCTGTATGAGGTGGCAATAGTCTGAGCATCTTGCGGAGCTCTTTTGGGGTTTCACGAACGATCTCGTTAATGCCGGGGATGCTAGGGTTGATGTAGCCCGATGGAGAAGAACCTGTGATGCTCAAATGCCGATGGTAGTCGAGGGCACTTGCGTGGATGGCATGTCGAATGTTCGTGGCCTCCGTGACAAACTCTTCGACGGTAAATTGGGTTGCAGAAGAAACCCACTGAAGATGCCACCTTTTGCATCTCGCATCAGGATCTCCAGCTTCTTTTTGTCGGCTGCTCGATGGTTGCCGTGAGCGAATAGCGGCAGTACAACCTGTACAAAAGTGGTAAAAGTCTCGATTGCGGCCTGGGTAATCATTGGAAGAAGGTTCTCGGCCCTTTTTCGTCAATATTCGTTGATGTCTATCGGTCTCAGCTCATCCTTGCAAGCAGTCCACGAGGTCAAGGAAGTCTCGCAATTCTCAAACCAGTGCCTGGCCGTTCTTTGAAGCGCCACGTAATGACTCTGTAGGTGCACGTGCTGTTCGTCCGTTCATCGGTTGCGCTGCGAAACTCGCTCGTACGGCTGCAGCCAGTCCTCGACGTCGTTTTAAGGCTTACCACGGAATAACAGAGCGTTAGTACGGTGACGGATGGGACAACGACGGGTGGAGTGGTCATCGTTGCGGTCTTTTACTTTAGTCTCTGTGGCAGGGGAAATGCGGGGTTAACCTTTAGAACGGCGGCTTGTTTGTGCTTCGACGGTTTCGGCGAAGGGTAGCCTCCCACGGCTGAGCACCTCACTTGGCCGGGGAATCTTCGGAGGGGTACGCTTCAGGGCATAAAATGCAATACCCTACACGTCCACCAAACTGTCACGAATGACAGATGATGAGGCAAAGAATAACTGGAAGAAGCGGAAAATTTAATGTGGCTATATTATGCCCAAAACAAAATATATTATTAACAGGCGTCGTAGGCGATTGTCGATGTCGGCGTATAGCAAGATCGAGCGATTGTGAAGAACTGATCTTAGACCCAGGCGGAGCTCCTTTTGTAGACGCTTGGGTTTCACGAACATTCGAACTAAAATGTTTGGACTTTAAACATTCTAAACGAGAAGCTCCTCGGACGTAGTAGAAACTATTATTACAACGGCATAGTATGAGTTACGCGGCCCTCAGGAATCAAATTCAAGGTCTCTGTGCGATTAATCCGCCAGGCCACAAGGCCATGAACGGTGCAAAGTAACCCCAATCCTTTACGGTCACGTGCGTCTCATTTCTCTATAATATATATCCTCCAAAAGTGCGACAGTGTTTCTTTTTTCCTCTCACAAAACGGTGTGCGACACCAATGTTTGCTGAACCAATGGTGGGAAACAATTTTGGATTATGCTTCAAGTCACTTGGCCATGAGGGCCTCAAAAATTCAGAAGAAATCCTAGACTTAAGTAAGGTGGTGGGCATAATCGAAATTTAGTGTGCTTGTTTAGCTCAGATATATTTATTGCTAAAAATGTTAATTTAAAATACCTCAAAAGTTTTTCACAATTGCCTTTGTTTCCATGCTACTAAATGTGATAACAAAAATGTCCGCACCGTCCCAATCTTAAGAACTCGTTTCTGTTGAGACTTCAGCTTTATATAAAATTGTAACCTTCTCGGCATAACAAACATGTAAAATTATATTATTTCCAAGGGGGATAGATGTTTCCGTAAAGAGCAGTTTTTAATCTCTAGTAACCAAACACAATTTTTAATTCAACCGGCAATTGTTCTACTGTAAGGGTACAACATGTAGTTTTGTCTTCTATTTATCTGCCATATTGTGTTATACAATGATACGTTTGTTTTCAGAGTTTACGGTTGAAGTATTACTTCTATTCGTGAGTGCGATCGTACAATGCCAAGTTTTTTTTGTTATTTTTCCTTGATGTTAAAGGGGTACGAAAACAAAAATTGAAATATTCAAATTTCGTTCGGAAATGAGTCAAGCATGACGGATAATAACCGTAAATGATAATCGCACGTTTGTATTGTGAACGACTGGCTATATTTTTCGTTCCAAACGGTGCACTCGAGCAAGCGCTCGAAGAGAAGCGAACGGAGAGAGCGATGCGTCATGGGATATCCGGCGCAAACAAAAACAGAAGGAAAAGATTCCCCGCATTCGTCATGTAACAAGGCTGGCGGGATAATGAGCTTTGCCCTTGGTGGCGTTGTCAGCGTTGTGGTGGTGTCAATAGCGTCAGCGCGTTATAACCGAGCCGTTCGAAATTCCCGTGGGGTGACGAGCGTGTGGCTAGCCCAAGGATCACGTAGCTTCCGCAGCACTGTCAGCTTAGGGCTGAACGGGATGGGGAAAGCAACTTTGTCCGAGTTTTGAGCGACTGGCTAATCTTCTAGGGGGAGAATGGCTGCATCCGGCTGCAGAAAGGAGGGTCTGAGAAAGATGAAGTTCCTCCCTTTCCGTCTTCTTAGTCTGTTTGGTTTAGTGCGCGATTTGTGAGTTGAGGTGGAAAGCTAAGAAGGAAGATGTTGAAATGCCAAAGAGCGGCGTCACAACTACGTAGCAAGTTCCACAACGTTGCTAGATCACCTCCCGAATAGGCCCCACATGCATCTACCAGGTGCACATTGAACGATCGCTTAATTATCTTTAAAATTAGTTTTCTTGTGCCTTTCAACGGAAGACTGGTGTTTTTTGAGGTTAGGGTGCAACATGCGACGCATTCAAGCTAGAAAATGAGCTCTGGAATTTCGTTTCTCTACCCCTTTAAGCTATCCGGCTACTTTTTCTCCATCAACTAGATACCAACGAAGAACAGCGGATTTAGTACCATAATTTAATTAATGTATCATCTGAAACTGTGCCGGGGGTGTTTTTAGAGTTGTTATTTTTTGCGAAAAAGTTCATGAGTGTGAGCAAAGAGTGTCACTTGATTGTGTCTGCGGGTACCAAGGTTTGCGTTAAATGGTCATTCGGCTGTGTCCACAAAGCGATTATCCGGGAAGAGGTCGGTGACGTCGACAACGGGTGTATTTGTAAAGCGCTAAAAATTAGGTATTCAAGATGAGTATGAACGTTCCCCTCCTCATTTTTTTTCAACCGGAAAGCTTTCATTTTTTATATTTTCGCACTGCTGTTTCAGGTATTAAACTGTGATTAAATTATATCCTGCTTGACAGCGCACTTACTATTTTTTTTAATAATAGTTTATAGCCATCTAAAAACGCTCATGGTCTATGTTGTTTTGTTTTTTTGAACTACCTGGCGGATTAATGTTCAGGTAAAAAGAGAGCTTATTGACCCTATGAAACTATTTTCCATAGTTGTTAAAACATATTAATCTGTTGCAAAAAAAATACATTAGATATAAAAACGTTTACCGCAAAAAGCCACTACTAGCTGCGTGTTCCCCACATTAACGTTCTTTTAACTCCATCAATTTTGAATGCTAACATAGCATTAAAAATTAGTTCACAGTTTTTGGGACTGTAACGGTTTGAACGCACACATTTAGATAACCTGCAAAACATTATATTGGCGGGGCATAAAAAAACTGACTTTGCTGAAAACCTTATATAATGGTCGCTGTCGTTTGCGTAAAACAATGTTTGGTTAGGTCGTAATTGACGGACATAATACATGAAGTGCAATATAGATGGAATGAAATCAGAGAACCTATTAGCATTTAGCATGAGTTGCACAACATAGATGCATATATTCAAATAATTTATTAATGAGGGATGACGTGAAAAAATAGGAAGGATTGAGTCATTTGCCGAAGAGGCAGATAATTCCAATAAATAAGGTTAAAAAAGGTATGGTTGCGGTCCCGTGATGACTAACAATATTAATTATTTGTGCCAATATAGCTAGATTTTGTGGTGTTCTATAAATATTAAAAAAGGCGAAGAATGGTGGAACACTAGCGCAATATATTTATATATGTTCATGTGCAATTCTTGTCATATGCAATACAGGTAGCACGGCCTCGGTAACAACATTTGGAGCTAAGGATGTGACAAACACTGAGAGTGGTAGTCCAAAAACGGACGGTGCCCTGGTACTCTTCGTCAGCTGTTCCAACATTGACAACAGGCACTTCCACCAGCATGGCGACTACAACAACACGTGTGTATGATGGTGCCACTTCTCGAAAATCGATTCATGTTTAGGCATTTTACGGGGACACATTTTGAATATGAGTATGCAGGAAGTTTTAAAAAACGACTTTGACATCTCCCGAAAAGTTTGCTTATATATTTCCAGACGATGTATTTTGGTGTGAGAAGACTACCCAACGACTATGTTCTCCACTGTCAAGTATATTTTTTGAATAAAGTTAAAAAACGTAGCTGCTCGAAACTGAAAGCAAAACTGGACTGGGGGGGGGGGGGAAGAAATATGGAGAAGGTTAAACATACTGGAAGTCACGTGACTGTGCAACTCTTTTTAGTCAATTTTAGTTCTAATTTTTTTTCGAAGCCACGAAAAAAGTGTGTAATAGTTTTTGTCTAGTTTTAGTATGAAGTGTGTTTTTTCATTGACCCACGAGTTTGGCTATTTTTGGTGGTTGTGTCCATACCATAGAAAACGACACGTGACAACGGAAAAGAGAGTGGGCGCTACTGAAACCGTCCAGTTCTCGATCGGCGGTTTATGGGCGGAAGGAAACGGATTGTGAGCACCAAATTGTGTACTGGGTAGCTGGGCTTTCGTATATCGTGTACGATAGAAACCTTGGCGAGCATAAAAAAGCCTGTCATTGTCCCTTTACAAAAATGCTTTCTTGGCTGGATTTGGTGCGGAATGCGTAGTGGTCGATTGTGATGAAAGGTGCTACACGGACACAATGGTAACACAAAACATGCCCAGTTCATAGCAGGTAATTCATATTCATTCAAAGCATATATAAATGTAGAGGATAGCACACCCGAAAAAATATAAGCAGGCACGCAGTTCTTTAATCCCCACGATGCTGAATATTTTTCTTTTGTCTGCTTCATGCGATCAAATGAAGTTCATTTTTCTGGTCATAAACAATTACATTCCTTATCATTTATACATCAATAAAACTACCCTAATACGAAATCTTATCTATAAGTTAGTGGTCCAATAAGCGGATGCTCAAATAAAGTCAGATAAGAGAATTAAACTACATTTTACGAATATAAAAGGAAAATATAGTATTATATATGTTTTAAGAAACTGATATCTTTTTATAACCTCTTATATAATATGTTGTTGTTATTACAAGCTTCTTCTGCGCTCTGAAACGATATTGCTTTATCATAGGGTGATATCAGATAAGATCCACCAAAGGGTGGCTGGCCGACATTTTTTAAAATCAGCTGTTGTTTTATATGCCACTCTGTGGTGTCTGGAGTAATCCAACCACACTTAGTCTTTACCAAAAAAAATTGTTGACAGGAAACGTCGTAAGGCATGAAGATTCGGACAGTTGCTTTAACAGCCACTGACGTTTGAAAGTGAATAACTAAAACAATAAAATTAGTAAAATTATAATACTTTTCAGAAACGAAGTGTGGGTCTAGCCTGTTTGTAACATATATTATTATATATATTACTTTATATATATTTTTTAACTTGTTAGACATGATTCCTGGAACGACTCATAGCGAAATTTGGAGGCCTGTATAATATGAAATAGTGCAATCACCATGATATACTTTTCAGTCAGTAATTTTATTATATATGGCTTTTTTATATATATATATTGCTACGAGGAAGAAGACGACGGGCTGTCTCGGCGCCATGGGCACGAGCGAGCGGCTCGCGCAGGTGGCGTTAGTTTCGAATTAAAAGCCGAACCGTAAACGGACGTCTCCTTGCTTCGTCCCTGAACAACGCAACATACTTGGTGGAGGTGCGGGGCAGGACCGACATCTCAGAAAAAGAATGCCTAGCTGTAATCTGGGCCATAACAAAGTTTTGACCCTACATCTTTTGGACGTCCTTTCAAGGTAATCACCGACCTACATGCCTTGTGTTGGTTGGCTAATTTAAATAATCCCAGTGGACGCCTAGGCCGATTGTTGCTCAAAATGCAAGAGTACGACGTTTTAATCTGCTACAAATCTGGAAAGAAGCATGAAGCCCCCGACTGCCTGTCTCGAAATCCAGTTGATGCCTGCCCCGAAAATCATGGAGCACTCGCCGCCGCAGTGTCCCTATGGACTCATAAGACTGGAAGCGGATCCGCGTTCGCAACGCGGTTGCGAACGCGGTTGTATAGAATTCAGTACAATTGCACGCGCATTTGATGACATCAAATGCGCGTGCGATTGTACTGAATCTTTATACAACCGCGTTCGCAACCGCTTCGCGAACGCGGATCCGCTTCCAGTGTGAATGGGGGGTAACATCGTCCGTTGATTTCGGCACCGAACAGCAGAAGGACGCAAAACTACAAAAGATTATTGCTACTCTTCAAAATCCTCACCCAACTCAGAAATATAAACGAGCAACCCGCCTTTAAATATTTCAGAATAACATACTGTATCGCCGAAACTATCATACACACGGTCCTGATATCTTGTCCGTCGTCCCTAGACACCTCCGAGCGAATATTTTGTTGGCATTGCATGACGACCCTACTGCCGGTCATATGGGTATTTACAAAACATACCTGCGTCAACGCACCAACTTTTACTGGCAGGGCATGTATAGTGATGTCTTCAAATACGTCACATCCTGCATCAAATGTCAGCGGCGGAAAAAGCTAACCCAACCACCAGCCGTTCTCCCGCAATCCCTGCCACCACCTCACTATATATTTGAGCGAGTCGGCATTGACTTGCTCGGTCCGTTTCCTAAATCGTTCTCAGGCAACCGCTGGTTGATTGTCGCAATCGACCATTTCTCGTGGTACACTGAAACTTGCCCTTTGCCTCAAGGTACAACCAAAGAAATTGCCACCTTTCTTCTTTCTCAGTTCATTTTACGGCATGGCCCTCCTCCACAGCTGATCAGCGATCGTGGTCCTGCTTTCCTTTCTCAGATTCTTCAAGATCTTTTGCATGTTCGCGGCACTGTGCACACCCCTACGACTGCGTACCACCTTCAAACAAATGGCATGGTCGAACGATTCAATCACACACTTGCACATACGCTGTCTTTGTATGTCCAGGCCGACCAACGTCGCTGGGACGCAGTACTCCCATTTGTAACATACGCTTATAACTTTGCAGTTTACGAGACACACAGCTATTCTCCCTTTTTTTCTTTGTAACCGTTCCCTAGTATCCCAGCTAGACAGACTTTTTTCTTCCCACGACGATGTCACTTAGCTCTCCCCCAGCGCTGCAGAGATGATCTTTCGAGCGGACGAAGCACGCCAACTTACACGTAAACGTACCCGCGCCTCGCAGCAAAAACAATCCCTGCAGTACAACGCCACCCAAAGGCCTGCAAGGTATTCTGCCGGCGACTTAGTTTGGATTTCGCTGCCAACTAGACAACTAGGCAAAGCAACCAAGCTGCTTCATCGATATGCTGGACCTTACAAATTATCGCCAAAATCTCCCACGTGACCTTCAGAGTGGAACTCCCGCAACCCCTCCACGATCGCCGTCGAACCTCAACAGACATTGTCCCCATCCATCCCCCATTCACACCATAAAACCATTCACCATCCCCCTCAATGCCTGCACCCTTCCGTGGAGACGACCTACGCTTCCACTCGGGCAATTGCTATGAGGAAGAAGGCGACGGGCTGTCTCGGCGCCACAGGCACGAGCGAGCGGCTCGTGCCGGTGGCAATCACTTTCGAATTAAAAGCCGAACCGCAAACGGACGTCTCCTTGCTTGGTTCCTGAACAATGCAACAATATATATATATAAATATATATATACAAGGTATCTCAGTGATACGGTTGTGTTGCTATATTTAGGGAATCATGGGAAAAAATCAAATAACGAAAAATTCGAATGAGAACAAAAAGAACACCACCTCCTCTTATTTCTTTTTAATTTGTGTACCCTATCATACTCTATTTCGGCCTTCGTTTTCAACGAAACATATTGCAACATATGATTTATGAAGAAGACATAACCCCCAAAGGAGGATACTTTTTCAAAGCCTACACAAATCAGTGTCCTATAAGAGAAGTGACCCTAAGTTCCAGCTTCATTAAACTAATGAACATATTTTATATATACAATTATTCCGATGAGGTCATTGATAACTAGCGCAATCGGTCTGCGTAAGAAGTGAGAAGAAACTACATAGAGCATTTTACATAGAGCGTACAAAGAGGTATCGTATAAGGGACCAGTGATTAGGAAAAAGATGACACAGTGTGCAGTTTTACTTTCCGGTATATTTTATATTTATAATACAATAAATTGGTTTACTTACGCACATAAACTAAAATGGAATGCTAAAATTGTTTAGTTTTGGATATGTGCTTCAGAGTTCGAACAATTTAAGGTTAGGTGTGTCACGGCGCCTGATTGGAGCAGCTGCGATACTCTCAGTGTAGAAATGAATCGCGATGAGCCGAGATATATAATCCTGCGCGAGGATAACGTTTCGTGATTCTCGTATGGTGATCAGATAAACATTTTAAACAATCACCAACTAAAACAGTAGGTTAAATACCCCACTAAAAAGTGTCATATATAAGATGTCCGTGAATTCAAAGTGACCAGTCCTTGGGTAATCGAATTCGGCACTTTACGCCTAAGGCCTTCCTCGTTGTACCTACTTAATAAAGCTTCTGCCAAACAGATCCGTCTATCCGTTCTACATATCCCTATTGGAAAAACCAGCTTAAGCTGGTTAAGCTGGTCCCAGCTTCAAGCTGGGTTATTGCCCCAGCATGCCCAGCTTGCCATGCTGGTTGATCTGGTCATGCTGGTCCCAGCTTGGCATGCTGGTCCCAGCTTGGCATGCTGGTCCCAGCTTGGCATGCTGGTCATGCTGGTTGATCTGGTCATGCTGGTCCCAGCTTCAAGCTGGGTTATTGCCCCAGCATGCCCAGCTTGGCATGCTGGTTGATCTGGGCAAGCTGGTTGATCTGGTCATGCTGGGTGATCTGGTCACACTGGGTAGATCACCTAGCATGACCCGATCAACCAGTATGACCAGATGGTTCAATGGTCTGTCATGCTGGGGGAATTGGCTGAACAAACCAGTTTAGCCATTCAACCAGCTCAAATTAATACACAGGTAAACAAGTTATGCCTAAATGCCTCGAGGAACATTTATTAAGAGGACGGAGGCTTGGGTGTAAATCTTGTGTGCTGTTTCACCCAAGCATGCACAATTATTCTTTGGGTGCAGGTGGCTCCCTCTTTCTTGTGCCTTGTCTCGCGTTGTCGGGCAGGAACTCCTTCAAGATCTCCCGCACAACCTTCTGAAGTTCGGGGCCCGTGTGACGAACTTCGGTGGGTTTGGCTCCCTCGTAGTACATGAGACCATCTGGGGAAATTTTAAATAGATCTGTGTTAGATGGGCAATAAAATAAACAGTAAAAGGGCTAGGTGGTACATGATTTGACTGGAAAAGCGCCTAAAAAGCATGGACACCTGAGAAGGATGGACAGGACCAAGTGCTAGCTTACAATTGAACATTTTTGTGTTGTTGTAAGTTAGCGCTTGGTCCTGTCCATCGCTTTCTCCTGTTTTTTTAGGTGCTTTAGTCAAATAAAGTAAGCTCCAAGATTTCCTCTTGTTTGGCTCATCAAACTTTTCTGAAGACAATGTGTATGTCACGTTCACTGCACAGTTTTTCTGCATGCAAATGTTTCAAACTACCAAAATTATTGAGAACTTGAGTTTTACTTTTCAGAAAGTATGATCTAAGAGCAACAGAAATATAACTTATACAAATAAAAAGGCAAGGACAGTGAGCTGTGGGTGAGGGCATAACATAATAAAATTTCAAACAGGTCGGTGAAAAGGCCAATGTCAAAACACTACCTGCTTCCTTCCCCTATTGCACAACAAGTGCAATAGTGGAAGTGATTGACACAGTGTTTCAGTTTTATGTTCATTAACACTGATCCCAAACTCCCATAGCGATAAATGTATCAATTTCTATTTAATCTGTTTGCTTTCCCTAAGGTAAAAATTACAATAATATGCAGTCGATTTGATGTGTTGGACCATTGCTGTCCCCTTATTCTGCGCTGCTGCCCCTTTTCTCACCTCTTTGCACTGACTATGGCATGACGCTCGATGCAAGCCTTTTACTGCTGTGCTTAGTTTTGCTTGCTTTCCCGTCCTATTACTGGTTTAATTTTTTTTGTGATCCCAACTTTTTAATCAAGCAGAAGCAGAGTACAGGTAATCTTCACCCCCTCATACTAGCACGCATGTGGAGCTTCACTACTCTGCACTCATGTGCCAGGAGCAGTGCTTGACGGAGGTCAACATCTGGGTCAGCTCAATGGTCTCTAAAGTTTTGCTCACTATTAAAGGCTGCCATGCGTTAAGTTGCGACTGAAAATTAATTGCTAACTTTAAAGAACACTTCTGAAAAACAAACACACAGCCGATATTGCAATAACCATAAACTTCCCCAAGGCTGTGAAAGCCTATCTCAAACAAGCTGCAGTCATAATTGCTTCCTCTCATTTATAGGCCTCCCAACGCTTAATTGGCTGTCACTTTTCCCTAAAACATCTCGTCAACAAATTCTACTGTATTTCGTTGAACTCGCTTAAATTGCAAAGTAATGCAAAAGGATACCAAAAACGGTAAAATTAAAATTATGAGGGATCTCCAGAAGTAGAGATATACCGTAATAATAAAGACACGGAAATAATTATCCTTTCATTTCTGTAAATCATCTACCCTCCATGCACTACATTGCATGACCCTGTTAGCGAGAACAGAGAATCAGCAGCTTTTTTTAGTACATTAAAAGCAGAATGATGGGCAGAAAACTTTACAACTTAGGTTAGTTCTCCAAATTAGCTCTTTCCACCATGCCAGTATGACAATGACAAACCACAAACTCATAAAAAAAGGCAATCTTTTTTTTTGCGTTAGGAGAATAATGGGCAAAGCACCAATTCCTAGGGAAAAAAAATTAAAATATTGTAATCTTTTGCTTGCGTTAGCAGCGTCGTGCTTGTACATAATTATTGAGAAAAAAAAATATTTTAAACAAATTTTAAATCTTGCAGAGCATTTTTACTTCATTGCAGAACAGTTGCTTTTAATTGCAAGAGCTGTTCAAGGACAAACTTTTTCACTTACTTGCAAGGGCCACCAGTTTCACTGGGGTTACTGGGAGCTTCCCCTTTGCCCCATCCTTCAAATGACTCCGGCAAGGGGCACCGGTCACACTTCTCGCACACATCTCTTCATGTGTATAAATACTCCTGCATAGGTCTTTCACAAATCTTTTTGCAGGGAGCCTGTTTACTAAATCATCAATCTTTATCTTCGAAAGCTTTATCTTCCCACCGAGGTGTACCTGCAATGAAAGAGCATTTGCTTAGTCATGAAAGTCTAACGACTTTCAGAGCTTTTGCACGTGCTTCCCTCCTCGCCCGCACATCATCTGCTCACGCTCGGTTCGGTCATTCTGGGCTTCTGGCCAACAACTACTTAGCTGCCTGATCACTTTGCCGCATACAGCATATTTTTTTATATTTCAGCTTTTTCATCAAGCTTGGCCTATTTAGCTTGCTCTACTGCAGCTTCTCATTGTTTCCTTCATATATATTGTGAATGCATTAATGAAGCCCTGCAATAAATCTTGGTCAAGTTTGAAGTTTCACTAAAACTGACCTCACAAAACATAGGAACCCAGATAAACCAAAAATTTCCCGAAAATCACAATATTTAAAAACATATTGGCAAACGAAAATTAAAAAAAAAGCAAAAAAATTCTTTCTCGATGTTGCCAGTGGTACGCCAATGGCACGAGTGAAGCCCCATGAAGCGTGTCTTTAGAGAGTTGTCAATCCACAACAGGCTCATTCAGTCGAGCGTACCGACGTCACAAATGCACCGAACCAAACCGCTACACTTCACGGTACACACAGGAACAGCAGGTTCAAATAGCCGAAATCCAGATTTCGTAGTAAACACTCTCTTTTCGGACGCCACTAGTCCTCCCGAGATTCCTGACACTCTCGACACTGTGTGACTAGTGAACCCACTTGCAGCAACTCCAATTGATGAGCATTCAGCTTACTTTCAAACTTGGCTGTGAGTGAAAAGATTTTATAGCATTAACTTAGTACTTTGTGGCAGCAGGAATCTTCTAAAAGCAGAAAAAATTTCCAATGATGAAACACAAAATGCTAACAATGAAACAATGTGGTCGCCTACCATGCCATCTTCCTCAGAAAAAGCCGGTGGTGTGGGCTCTTCCCTGGCCAAAACAGGCACTGGCAGCTGAAGTCCTGTAACACAGATGTTATCTTAAGTAAGATGGAACAGCATTACCATGGGATACACTTGATAACAAAGGACACTATGTATTGTCCCCAATTGCATTAGAGCACCCATTCAAGTAATAAGATGTATAATTAACAAGCGTTTTATATGTACCGTAAAATACCAAGGAAATGCCTACCCCATTTTGCCGAAAAATGGGTTGAACTATACTGTAAGTAGAAAAGCACCAAATAAATAAGGACGAAGTTGACATAGAATAGATGAAGCACTCTCAACTGAAGGTTTATTGAACCAAACAAATATATTTTTGTGATTCTGAACGTCCCCCCCCCCCCACCCTTTTCAAACAAGACACCTGAAAAAAAGTTTGTATGCCAATGTAAGCACCCCCATCCCATGCAAGAAATTTGAGATCGGCGATGCCGGTATCGTCTTGTTATCCATTAAGCTCGAGCGCCGGAGTCGCGAACGGTCGCTAGCGCTAGGTTTCATCACTTGGGGGAGGCTGGTCTTTAACTTTTTGTTTTTTATTTTTCATTTATCGTGCTGAAATTTAGTATACTGGTGTATTTCTCAGTGGTTATTTCAAATATACGATTAGTTTTCAGGTAGCTTTACGAGATCCTTAATTATTAAAAAATTTGTAATTTTAATTAGGTCCTCTTTACGGGCCGTTACCATAAAATTGTTCAGAATATATCAGACATTTTTATAGAATTGCATTCACCAAGGCATGTTTTGTGCGGTGATGCTATTTGAAGCCTGATTTAATGATATTACGTTGGTAAAAAAACATTTGCAATCAAGTTGCACAAAACGGGAGGCTATATCTTTTTGAGACAAATTAATTTAAATTATTGTATGAGCTATAAATTAACAAAAATAGCATCACCGCACGAAGCATGTCTTGGTGAATGCAATTCTATAAATATTACTGATATATTCTGAAGAATTTCACGCTAACGACCCGTAAAGAGGACCTAATTAAAATGACAAATTTATTGGTAACTCAGGATCTAGTAAAGCTACCTGAAAACTAATTGCATATTTGAAATCACCACTGAGAAATACATCAGTATAAAATTTCAGCACGATAAATGAAAGAGATGGCAGTGTTCATCGGCGTTCGTCCCGCAATCATACTCTGTTGACTGTGCATTTGTGGTATGCGGAAGTCCTCCACCATGAGTGTGAAGAGAATTTCATACACAATGAAGTTGAAGCGAACGGTTATTTCTTATGCGGAGGATAATGGAAATCACGACACTACTGAACAGTTCAAATCGGACAGAGCAGGTGTGATTTGGTGGAGGAGAGAGTGGAATCTGATCTTCAAGGGTGCCGTGATCCACAAAAAATTTACAGGACCGCGCAAGTGCCAACACCTGGAGCTCAAGATGGAGGTCTGAGAGTTTGTCCGCAGCGAGCGATGCGGCGGCTTTGCCCTCACAGCCGATGCCATCTAAAAAAGACTATGAAAATCTCCACATGGATGCAAATTCTCTGTCCGGCCTTCGTGCAGGCAGAGGCTGGGAGGAGCGCATGATGAAGAGGAACGGCTTCTCTTTGAGACGCCGCACCACTATCTGCCAGAAGCTACCGTTGGACTCCAAGAATAAGCCTGTCAACTTTCAACGCTATGTGATGAAGCTGTGTCGGGAATCTCGCTATGGACTCGGGCAGATCAGCAATGCCGGGCAGATCAGCAATGCCGATGAAACCCCAAAGTACATCAACATGCCAAGGATGTGCGGCATGACCGAAGTAGGCGCTCGAAAAATCAAAGTGTGTACAACTGGGTATGAGAAACAACGGGTGATTGTAATGCTGTGCATCACAGCCGACGGTCGGAAACCCGCACTCTACATCATCCTCAAGAGGAAGAACATGCCGAAGAATGAGACAGTACCAAAAAACGTAATCATGAGGGTACAAAAGGGGTGGATGATGAGTGAGCTGAAGCAGGACTGGATCAAAGTTGTGTGGCAGCAGTAGCCGAGAGCATCACTTGGCGGTCCCAAAGGCACGAAGCCCATGCTTGAGCTTGATGTGTCCTGTGGTCACCTGACCCCAGAGATGAGCAGTAGCAACTGCGACCTGGTGGTCGCTGCTACAGCCCATCGGGGTTACAGTCCCTCAACGTCTCCATAAACAAACTGTTCAAGGAAAACTTGCGGCAAGAGTACAAGGAGTGGACGTGCAGCCCCAACCAGAAGAAGACACCGACGGGAAAGCTGCAGAAAGCCTCTCCATCAACCGTCGAGACGTGGATCTTGGACGCTTGGAAGAGGGTTCGTGCCGATGTTGTGGTGATGTCGTTTAAGAAGTGCAAGAGTGATCGCAGTGGGTTCCAGATTCAACATTCTGTACGCTTCTCGATCACATCCTTCACGCAGCCAGGGTGTTCCGGATCTCGAGATTCTGCACACTTTTTGGTAGCGCAACCAGTGCTGCAGTGGCTACAGCCAAAGTTGTTTCTAGTAATGTTGGATACAGTGTACTACTGTGATTGCTGCACAACCATCCGAAATGCACTGATGTGATTGGCCTAAGCCATTCTGGAGCACCCTTTGGAGCAGCCAATACAGTGTTTTGGAGCAGCAAATGTGGCCTTTGGAGCAACCGAAACAGTAATTTGGAGCAGCAAACGTGTCTTTTGGAGCAGCCAAGACAGCGTTTCAGAGCAGCAAAAGCGGCTTTTGGAGCAAATATTCTTAGAAAAATAAAAATATTTCATTTTTAAGTGCTGTACAAACGAAGGGCACTTTGTGTTGTGTTCTCATGTGACGTGTTGTGACGGCACTCACTGCTTGTGTTTCGACTGCTGAGACATCCCACAAGTGTACAGTGCTGTAGGCATTGCCGAGCAATTCCGAAAACCCCCTTGCCACCGTTTTACTGGTTCCCGACGTGCCAGTTTTTCTTCAAACGTAAGCAAACGTAAAACAATGGATGGCAAGCGCCCCGGCTGGTGCCTCTGTCGTGCAATCATGTTCACATGCACGTGAGGGCAACTTGGCAGGCTTGCAGGTGCGCATGCTTCGTCACGCGAGCGGAGACAACGGCTGTTCGATCGAAACCGAAACCATGCCACTCCACTCTGTTGCCAACTGATTCTGAAAATTGTATGCAAAATGTAATTGTCGAGCATATGACAAAGAACAGTCCAGCGATCCGTGCTTGCCAGGCCGGCAAACAAGGTACCGCGTGCTTGCCAGGCCGGCAAACAAAATCCAAAATCCAACACACACACACAAAAAAAAAGAACCTGAGCGCATCGATGCAATACATCGCGACCCAGGGTCAAAACGTTCTTGGAGCGCTTTGTGCAACGACTGACTTTCGCGACACACAAGCGCGTTGTGCGGGTTCAGCGAGCACACTTTGCCTCCTTTGCTTTAGCCCCCTTCTCTTCACCAACTTTCTTTTGCGGTAGATTTTATACGTACCGGGGACCCTCTCGAAAGAAAGCCCACTGAGAGAAACCTAGGTAATCAATACTTCGACACGGCAGTAGTAACGGATATTTGAACAAGAACAGGAATGCTGATGAACATGCGGCAGTACCTAATTTCATTTTAAAAGCCGTCATATCTGCAACGACGTGGGGACGGCAACACCCGACGTCGCGCGGCCACAGTGACTGAAAGGCAGTGAAAAAATATAGTTTTCCTAAGTCTTTGTTTTCAAAAACGAGTGCTCCAGCAAACACAATATAACTCCCGCCGCAAAAAAAACAATTGTTTTGTTTTACAGCATGACGGCATGGCTGCTACCTGGCACGCTAGCGTCGGAGCGTCCGCACACACCCGCGTCTATCATGAAAACATTTATAAAAAAAAGACGTGAGACGAGACCCACAAGACCAGGAGAGCGCGAAACGCGAGATGGCAGGAAAACCATTGAAGACTGGATGGACAATTGATGCAGGGTACTTTGTGTCGGGCGTCCGCTTGCGCCATATAACACACGCATGCTCAATTACGGCACTCGGTTTAGTTTCGGTGTTGAAAGGCGATCAAAATTGGTTTCTTGGTACAGGCATGGCACAGATTACCCATATTTTGGCAAAATGTAGCAGGATGGAGCAAGGTTAGCCCCTTGGAGAAGTTTGGTGCAATTGGCACAGCAATCACATCAGTGGAAATGTGCAGAAAACTGCAGTGGCTGCCGCTGCCACAGGGTAAATATTTTGGTTGATGCCAGCGCTTTAAAAAGGGAGGCGCTTAATGTATACTTTGCAGGAATCCAAAGTTTTTCAAATGTTAGTATTGAGTGCTTTAGGAAATGGGTACTTCCTCGGTATTTTACGATATGTGTGTTTATTACAATCGACTCCCCCTTAGGGCAGTCCCTGGCCTGTAGTGTGTCCTCAATTAATAAAAATAAACCATGTACTGGCAGAGCAGTACCCATATTTTAAATGTTTTGTTTTTAGCTTCAATTGCAGGCATCAAGCAAAGGCTTGACATTGACTGTCTTCCTATAAAATTCACTAATGCATTTTGATATACCCTTTACACTCCCCCACCTAGAAGTCAGATTATCCTTCCTTCTTCATTTGTGCACTCACCTTGTTGTTGACCGACTGGCAGGACGTCAGCCGCTGGCGAGAGAGCTGCGGGAAGAGTCGGCACAGTCTGCACTCTCTCAGCAGGACATGTTGGCACTTGGTTTGCTGGCAGTGGACAAAACAAGAAACAAGGAGCTTGCAATGACAGTATGTGGAAATAAGGCACCATATATTTTAGAATGCCAGCACCAAATAAAAAGGCTTAACCTCCCTGCCATTCATCAACATCCAATGATGCTTACTGTAGCATCCTTTGCACCCCCCCCCTGCAAGTCAGTTTATTTTCTGTATTTCTGGCACTCACCCAGTACTCGGTCAACAGGCGGTACCAGAGCTCGATCCACTAGTACTTTAGCAGGCAATGCACGCTGTGTAGATGGGCATCCTGGAGACATAAAAGAAAGATGTGTTACAGGCAAGTGCAATGATCAATCGCTGCCTTGTAGGGCAGTATTTGAGAGACGTGAGACCCACTGGGCAATTTAGAAGGTTGAAAAGAAATAACCTGGCCAGGCAAACACCGTAAATTACTTGCTTTTATAATGCACCCAAGTATTGAACGCACTCCCCAATTGAGCATATAAAAGAATTGCTTTTTGTTTCCCTGTGTATTTATTGCATCCAGAATATGCAAAGGAAGCAACAAGAAGTTAGAAAGAAAGCAGTACGAGACAAAGCACCCAGTAGGCTTGGGCAAGAAGGTGGTGACTCAAAATTACCAAGAACATGGCACGCAAAAGCCCAGAGTCGCCGACAACAAGCAGACAATGCAAGGCGAGGACGCACGGGTGAGGGGGAAAGCATGCGCAGAGCAATGGTTCGCTCGTTGCCGAGATGCACAACTATGGAAGCATGTGCTTCAATGGCATGCCTCGCGGAACAACCGAGCCGTGAAAGTGAAAGTGACTGGGCGTGTTCCGTATTTAGACATTATGCATACTTTTAATCACATGCTTCACAGAGCCAGCCAAAGTGATTAGGGTAGCTGAAGAAGGCTGCCGTGTTCCACATTTCAGCATTCTCCACACTTTTTGCTAGCAGTACAGATACGTGATCAGCACAGTCAGAAAGATAAAGAAATAATTTTCTGGATGCACCCAAGATCTCGGCAAACAGCCACGATATCAGGCACGGGGTTCTTCAAATTTATGCAGTTTTCGTTGCATTTTCAGTCCACATATTCTGTGTTAATAATTTGACACTACTTAGGAACCCAGCACAGTAAGAAAAAAATCTTAGCTTGATTTTCCTTACCATAAAAGGTAGAAAAAGGCACTTTCCCAAACCATACCTAATTTCTGCGTTTATCTTTCAAAGTCGCCATACATAACTGTCACACACCCCAAGAAGCAGCTTCATTTTTGGACAAAATAAAGGTGTTAATTATGTGAATAACCACGGTATATTTTCTTTGAGCATACTGGAGGGTTATGCTCAAATAGAGACCTGGCGAAAAGGCACTCTGCTTGGAGAACGCAATTGCCATTCTTTTTTGGGGGAAAATTGTGCCAATTTCAGGAGCCTCTGTCTCCCAGAGGTGCTCATGTAATTTAAGTAGCAACACCAGCCTTCTGATCTTGCTAAAGGCTTGTCACGGCTGCAAATTGCCGTGAATGCAATGTATATGTTTCACTTATCCTATAGTAGACAGAAATTTTGCAAAGCATTTCTTTCTCTCACTACTCAGAGCCATGGCTAGCAATGAACAAGGCAAACAAAAAACAAAATAAAGAAAAGCAGTTAAAACTTGCCTGTGCCAGAAGTTGAAGCCACTGCAACTGGGCCTCGGTGAACATCCTTCATTGGATAGGGTGCATGCTCTAAATAGAAGGAGATGCACAGATGGATGTGAGAAAAATGGAATGGCATATCAACATTACCAAGCAACTCACCCTCCTCCAGGAATGGTGGCTCATAAAAGGGAAGCATGGCTAGCAATGAACAAGGCAAACAAAAACAAAATAAAGAAAAGCAGTTAAAACTTGCCTGTGCCAGAAGTTGAAGCCACTGCAACTGGGCCTCGGTGAACATCCTTCATTGGATAGGGTGCATGCTCTAAATAGAAGGAGATGCACAGATGGATGTGAGAAAAAATGGAAGGGCATATCAACATTACCAAGCAACTCACCCTCCTCCAGGAATGGTGGCTCATAAAAGGGAAGCCCCTCATAGGAGGTAGTGGCTGTCTCCCTACTCTCTCCTGCGGCAACTACTGAAAAATTAAGTTTGAATTGAACCAGAAGGCAAGCAGTAAAAACCATCTTCCTTTCAAAGTTTTCTTTAACTATAAGAGGGGAAACATACACACCAATTTTTGTGGCCAGGGCCTGAGCCAGCTGCCGACTGTGGCTCCTTTCTTTGGCCAGTTCTTTTCTTAGTTCTTTTATAACTTCCTCTTTTTCCCTGAGGACACTGATGGGTACCATGTCACTCTGGTAGCGGCTGGGTGCCTCCGTCTGCTTGATCTGGGCAAAAATGTGTTTGTTTGCTGACTTTAATCAACTGCCTCAATAATGAAACCTGTATGGCTGTGGCTAGAATCCCGTCCAGACGAAACGATCGTCACCGCTAGAGTTCCGTCTAAACTGCCAATGTCCAGTCTCCGAAGTGATCTTCTTAGGGCTTTTTATTCAGTGTCGATGAAACATGCATGTATCACTGAGCGCGTGTTAACCTAACCGGTCCACCCGTTCACGCCACTTCGCAGCAACAGTATTCGGCGGCTCATTACAAAAATGTAACTCCCTGACCCACCTTACACGCCGCTTCACGGCAGCAGCACCCCCGTTGCTCAGTTTATAGTTCCGTTTTGACGGAATTCTACACTGTTTGCTATCGTTCCTTCAGTGTGGACAGAACTTCAGTGGCAACTATCGTTCCGTCTAAACGGAACTCTAGACACTTCCAACTTATATTGGCACAATTTCATACCTTCTGCTTTTTGCTGAAATCAGCGGCAATGTCATCCAGCCTTTTTCTCTTTCCGATTTCCTTTTGTTTTTTCTTCTCCTTGTGGCCAAGGTCCTGGACTTTCTAAATGCGAAGAGTAGGAATCTGTAACATTTATACAACTCAACCGCTAACAGCCCTAGACAAAATATCAAGGCTCGCTCAGTAAGGAAGTAAGGTGTGCAATTGCAAAAAAAAGGAAGTGGATATTCTGCCGGCAGCGGCACAATAACCTGGGCAAAGAATGCCGGCAGTTGTCCCCTATTGGGTCTCGTATAAAACTAATTGAGAAAACGGCTATTTGAAGCTATAGAGTAGCTCACTGGTAAGGTGTCTGTCTCACACACATCGGGACCCTAGTTCAATCCACAGTGTGGGCTTATTTTTCTTTTTTCTCAAACATTTTTTGTGTGTGTGTGTGTGTGGGGGGGGGGGGGGGGGGCTTTTGGCAATATTTACAGCATTTTTTTTTCTTTTTTTACGATTAACATTGTAAAAATGTAATCTTGTGGATGAAACTTCGCTCAATTAAATGGTATGGGACTTCATCCTTCCCGGGGGTAAATGAAAAACAAAAAAACATAGCCCGGGAAAAAAAATTCCGCCAGTTTCGGACGGCGCGTGTATCACTGGGGAGCGGACGGCGCGTGTATCACTCGGACAGCGCATGTACCACAGTCTGCGGCTGCTCATTAGAAAAATATTAACACAATTGGCCCACCTGTACACCGGCAGCACAAGTATCACTGTCCTCCATTCACCCCAGGAAAGGGAGTCTCATTCCATTTAACTTAGCGAAGTTTCGTTGACAACATTAGTTTTTTTTCAGTGTTAATTGTAAAAAAGAAATGTTGTAGATATCGCCAAATGCCTAAAAAAAAAAACACATAATCCCTCATTGACGATTGAACCAGGGTCCCGCTGCGTACGAGGCAGACACCTTACCAGTGAGCTACTGTACAGCTTCAAATAGTCGTTTTCATAATTCGTTTTATACGAGACCCAATAGGGGCCAGCTGCCGGTATTTTTTTCCCCGAGTTAATGTGCCGGCTGCCGGCAGAATATCCGCTTCCAAAAAAATAAACCGAGTTGATTTCATGAGAAAGGTGCCATTTGTTTTTTACTGTTTAAAAAAATGCTGACTAAAACAAGCTGCTTTGAGCAAATATTGAAAAAAAAAGTGTAATAGTAATTATGCATAAATAAAATTGTGAAGTTTAACCCTTCTCTTTTAGCAGTGCCTAGGGTGCCGTCTAACGGCTCTCCACTGGATAGTTCAAGTGCCACCCAAAATCTTTATGGGGCAGTGCGCCGTCACATTCTGCGAATTGCAGAGCCCGCTGCCTCTGTAGACTGAACTTGGCTGATTCATATTTTGTCAACGTTCCAAGCACTCACAGTCGGAGAGGTGTGTTGAGCGGAAATTTAGGGGCAAGGTCAGAAAGCTTTTCAACTCAAACCGCACTTCTATTGTGACGTATGATCTATCAGAGGCTTACCACTGCTTTATTTTACCATCAAGTGCAAATCAAGCAATGTCGTGGCAATGAGGTATATTATTCTTTGTATTGTGATGCATGGGCGCAGAAGTTGGAGACAAAAAACAAAAAATCCTTCTGATAATAAAAAGCTATCTGTGATACGCAATATTGAACCTGGACTTCCATAAAGTAAAACAAATTGCTTGCTCAGCCTGCTAACCACTTCACCACCACAGCGACCTAAATATGTCATTTTTTTCGGTTTCTGATATCATTTTCAATGCAAGAAAATAAAATCCGAAAGAACCATGGTTAGTTTACTAGGAAAGAAAGAGATCATGTAAGCGTGCTAATTTCGGCTGAACTACAATAAAATACGATGTTAATCGCTAAAGGACGACACTTGAACACTTCGTAGCAGTACTGTCGGGAAACAATTGAACACTTGGTTGGAGCACCGTAAAATGGTACTCTAAAAATGCGTTTTTTTTTGTTGTTTTTTTAAGAGGGGAACATAAAGTTTTAAATGTTTTTCGGGTGGATGTGTTGAATTATCTCTCTCGGATAATGAATCTTTACAATTGGTTCAAGGAAAAGTGGCACAGAAAGGCAAAACTTGCCTTTCCTACTGGTCCTACGGGCTTTGCTGTTCCACCGAGAATCCTTGGAATGGGGTACCGTTTTGTCTGCATTTTCTTCAGGAGGTCATCCACAGACTCTGTGGAATATATACACATATATTAAATATAAATCTGATTTTTTAAACATACTTTTTGCAAAAAATAAAATAAATATGAACAGGATTTTGTAAATATCAGTTTAGTTGACATAACAGAAATACCAGGAAAGTTATGATCTGCGCGTGAGCGCGGCAGGACCGAGCGCGAGAACTTCACTTGTCATACGAGTGGATAAAAAAATAAAAATTCGAACTCTGGTAAGCCATTTTTTTTTCGGTCGTGGCCCGACGGGCGTACTTTAGCCAAGTGGCGAAACAGGTCTCTTTGTGCGGACCAAACATTTCTGACCAAGGTCGCACCCCAAAAGATTAAAGATGCTTCCATTCCATAGGGAAAGAAATGAAACTTACCGCCCAGAAGGAGCACGTGAGCATCGTAATAATCCTCTTCATCGCCGCAGTCCGACACCCAGTAGGCCTCGTATATCCGGGTGGCGTCGAAGTCCTCGTCATTTCGGGGCGAGCAGCTTCTGATCAAAGACGTTGGCAATATCAGCTGCCAACCGTCCGTATATTTTACATATGCGTGCATCTACTCTACAGCCTCCTATCTTAAAAATAGAAAACGAACCACCGAAACACGCTGAAGAGAAAGCAAAACCCGAACGAAACAAGCAGAGCAGCAGAGAGCGCAGATCGACACACCATACACAACGAGCAAACGTGATGCGTTCGGTTTGTGTCGAAGAAAGACAAATGTAATCGTTCTCAGTAAGGGCACGTGAAAGCAACCCTCAGTCACCCCCTCCTGAGCCACGCCCGCACCACCACTCACACTCACAAAAGTTATTGGCATTATCCGAACGGAGTGGGTGGAGAGTATGTATGATCTCTAAGGGGTGGGGACCCTGCATCGACGTCACAACACAGCACCGTTCCGCCATCGGTACGTACTTTTCGAACGCACCCTGCGCCTGCGGGTTTCGTTTTGGTCTGGCGGCGTTGTTTTGGTAAGGCGTCGGAGTTTGAGCGGTCGTGGTCGCCGTTAGTATATCTCTATGGGGTCGCCTCGGGCGTTGCTCGGACGCTGCTACTCGGAGCCCAATGCCTAAATGTTGTTCGGGTGTACCCGCTGCCTTGGCCGAAAGCTGGCCGATCGAAGCCAAGAAGGCTGCAACAGAATCAACTGCTGACAAAAACGCAAAAAATACGGACAAGTAGAAGAACAGGACAGGACAGGCTCTGTCCTGCCCTGTTCTTTTGCGCTCTTGTCCTCTATGAGGCTGCAACCCAGGGCCACATCCCTGGCTGTCGGCTTGGGAGTGCCATTGCTCCTAGTATGTCAAAAACAACAACAACGACACTGCTATTGAAACGTAAAGCAACGCGTACGCTGCGAGGCCTGCTGTCTGTAATCTTGACTCCTAATAACAGCAGGTATGTTGAAAAACAGTACTAGCCGATGTTTCATTATATTGTCGACTATTCTCGTGTGCGTGAGGTCGCTCACGACGCAGAGGAGGCCGAACTAGGGTGCCTACATGTTTCCGGAGCGGCGGGCACATGTAGGCACCCTAGATCGAACGAGCTCGAAGGAAGGAAGAAAAACTTTATTGACAACCAGTTGTTGCACTTATTCAGTGCATGTGCAGCTGACCCCCGTCCAGGCCTTGCTGGGCAAGGGTGTCAGCCGCATATTGGATAGCCCACTTTTGGGCTCGCTCGTCAGGTTGGGCCAAAATACTGCCTCCGCGCATACACGACGTAGCAGACGACGCACCAGCTCCGGCGGGTCGTGTCACGTGACATCAAGTGTAAAAGCCAAACAACCTACATAAAAAAATTAAAAACGCAATGAGGAAAAAAAATTATGTGAGCAGCATGACAGTAATAGCAATAAGTAATATTTATTTCGACTCATGAGGGCCGTGGTGAAGGCGGAACAAGACAACAACAAACGGGACGCATTCGAATCGCGAAGAAAAAAAACAAATGCAATCCGCTCTTCGGGAAGGCACGTGACAGTAACCTCCAGTCACCCTTCTCTTAAGCGTGTCAGCACTCACAGATAGCGTTTGTTGACGATTTTTGAACGAAGGAGGTGACTGTAGTTGACTCTTTTCTCCGAAATCCGGAACTCCGGAGGACTACTTCAAATCATCGGGTGATTCGCGAGTCGCGACGATCGTCAATCATCTAGTCAGTCCTTGTGCTTGTAAGTCCGGCAGACTTCTTGACTGATATCCTTCGTATTCTACGTTTGGCGACCGAAATATTTATGACATGGCTACTCCTGGCAAACGACGAAAGCGGTACCTAGACGCAGACGAGCCTTACCTCATCCCGGTATCAACATTACGTTTTCAGAAGACGCTTGTGGATCAGGGGTCTGACGCTGACACCTCTGTAGTTACGGAACCGCTTGACGGCGACGAGGGTAGAGCGAACGGAGGTTACCGTAATGACCCTCTAGATACCGACGAAGATGACGTCCAAGACTGCCACGGAGCCTACCGTAATGATACTGTAGATACCTGCGAAGATGACGTCCAAGACTGCCGCGGAGCCTACCGTAATTATCCTGTAGATACAGACGAAGATGACGCCCAAGACTGCCACGGAGCCTACCGTAATGACCCTGTAGATACTGACGAAGATGACGTCCCAGACAACCATGGAGCCAACGTCGACGTCGGAGATGTTTCCACCGACAGTGAGCATGCATCGCAAGACCAAGCTGATGACGGAGGGGACAGCACTGATGATGAATACCCTGACGGCGAGGTGCCGAGAGAGAAGTCTCTCGAAGAGGCCGTGATCTCTGAAGACGATGATGACGAGGAGATGGGACCTGGGTCCATCGAAGATCTTTTGACCCTGTGCGTGGAAGAGTTCGGGGCGAGTATGCTGCCGCATTCACCAACGTCGAAAGCTGGCGCCATCGCGATGGTTATGTCGTATGCCATCTCGGAAAGATCGACGTGGGCCGGGCTTGGCAAGCTATTGACACTTGTGAATGCCTTGTTCGGCAGCGCAGTTCTGCCGGCAAGTATCTACAAGCTCAGGAAGCTGTGGACAAAAAAAGGAAGACTTGGTGAAGTACCATTATTTATGCCCAGGCTGTGACACGGTCCTCAACTCAAATGATTTGATTGCACGATGCGACGTGTGCAAGTTTGAGGAGTCCACTGAGAAGCTAAGACGTGATGGGTCATATTTCTTGATGCTCGACCTCCACAAGCAGCTCAAGCACCTAATTGGAAAAACAAGTGCCGAGCTTCATCATTCGCTGTCAATGCTAGCACTTAATGACTCCGATTTGATTACAGACATTACAACAGCCGAAGCTTGCAAGCACTTGCGCCAAGAGCTTGCCTTAGGTCCTAATGACCTAACAATCACGTTCAACACTGATGGGAGCCCCATCTTCAAATCCTCGAAGACGTCAGTGTGGCCCATTCAATTTACAGTAAATGAACTACCCCCTGCAGTGCGCTTGCACCATCCTACATTGGCTGGACTCTGGTTTGGAAAGTGCCATCCAGACATGTCGGTTTTTCTGACCAAGTTTGTGGAGGAAGTCAACACCATGGCCCCTGTGACGTGGATGCATGGTGATCATCGGCTCACTTCAAAAGCCTTCGTACTGTGCTGCAGCGTTGATGCCCCTGCCCGTGCTGCTGTGCAAAACATGGTCTTGTTCAATGGGTTCTTCGGCTGCCCATGGTGTTTGATGAAAGGCGAGCACGAGGAAGGTACATATAATTTTCATTCTTTTGCAGATATACACTTTTGCATGCTAATCAAGGAAGATATCATTGATCACATCGCAATGGTGGACCAGTTAAATACTTTGCTTTCTTTTTGCAGGATGTGTGCGCTATGTCGCTGATGAGGCCCCTATTCCGAGGACATCGGAGCTCGTTGTTCGAGACATGGAGCTCGCCCAGAGGCTGGGGAACCCTGTGAATGGCATCAAGGGTCCATCACCTCTCATGAACCTTGAAGGTAATTTGTGTGTGTTGAATGCATCATGTCAAAACCAACCTGATATCGTTTTTGCTCAGGTTTCGACTTGGTTGCTGGCATGAGCGTGGAATACATGCATTGTGTTCTGCAAGGGGTGGTGCGACAAGTCACGGAGCTGCTCTTTTCATCAACAAGTTCACGACAGGCCTACTACATTGGTAACCATTTTAACTTCTCTGTTACAATGCATACCATGCATGAAAAAAGAACCTTAGAGTTTGTCATTGTCAAACAACAGCATTCAATCATGTGTCACCATCTGGCAGCTAGGAAAATTGATAGATGGTGTGCAAGCCCTTTACAAGGTTGTTAATGCCCGGGTATTTAATTCTCGACTCATCTATTAGCTCAGTCACATGGGAATGCCAAATGATATTGTCACGAATGAATGTGACGAGAGGACGAACAGAAACATTCCCAGGGCAAAGAATGCTCTGCCGGGGTGCATCTACTGCCAAACTTCCACTTCAAGCGCGCTCGTTGCCGCGGATGTCATTGCCGAGAATCGAGTGATTGCTTGAAATTTTTCGAACACTCGGCGACCGCGCAATGCGCACTTGTAGAAATGTGTAGCTTGCACGGTCGCCGAGTGTTTGAAAAATTTGAAGCAATCGCTCGATTCTCGGCAATGACGTCCGCGGCGACGAGCGCACTTGTAGAGAAAGTTCAGCAGTAGATGCACCCCGGCAGAGCATTCTTCGCCCTGGAGACGTTTCTGTTCGTCCTCTCGTCACCTTCATTCGTGACATTTCTGGTGGAGGTGCGGGGTACCTATCCCTGTACCTCTCGCACGCCAAGTAAGACTGACTCGACAAGGTTGTGGGTCGCTTCGAGCGTCGCAAGCTCAGGGCGAGAATGAACAGGCACTTTCTAGAACGAGAAACGAAGATGAAACGGTAAAAGTTACGCCCCGAGTAGAATACACAGGGATCTTCTTGAATTCTGTGACCGAGTGTTCTTTGCTCGGCCCTGAGCGCAGCAATATTGTGCCGAATGCCAGTTTATAATAGGCGAACCAGTGCCTGCCACTGCCAGGCATGACACCCCAAACTGGGATCGCGAGCTGATTTCCAGATTTCTCAAATGTCATTCGTGCTTACTCCCATTTAACCTGTCATCTAGCAGTATCAGCAGTCCATTTGTGTCCCTAGACATGAATGTGGTCTTTAAGAAAGAGGTTTTCGTCGGTCCACTGCTCATTGCCGACACTGCTCGGTAACTGAAAAATGATGCTACCAGGTGGCATTTTTTATGTGCAATTTGTTAAATGACACAGGGCTTTGAGAATTGTTGCAACATCAATCTCACCCAATACTTTTGCTGCAGCACCAGTGTGTGTATCTGCTATGTGGTGAGCAATTCAACAAAAATGTGTCGCGTTGCATGCGAGAGGGAAGGCATGGAACAGTAAAGCGCCGTTCACACACTTGTAAACGAGTATGACTGAGAAAGACAAGACCTGTTTTTAAGCCTTTTACGACGTCTTAGGACCAGCTCCGCAGCAGCACATCCGCTCCTAAGACGTCGCAAGAGGCTTAAAAACCGTTCTGGTCTCTCTCGGTCTTACTCGGTTACAAGTGTGTGAACGAGCCTTAAGGAGTCTTCTCTCAACATTACAAAGCTGCGAAAAAGTAAGAGGGAGTGATCACGTTTGCAACGAAACTCCGCCCACTAGACTGCATTCTATCCGGTTGGTAAAGAAACGTCTGAGCCGCGAGTTCTGTGGTCTTTGTGGCGCACCTGGTCATTCTTAGTCAACAAAATCAACATACCCTTCGAACTATCTCCTCCACCCTCTCTCAAAGGACGAGTCCTTGTTCACAAAGAACCAATGGAGTTTCGACGGCTGCTAAAAGGACATGGCAGTCATTCGTACGACCAGGAGACGACGCAGCGTTTACGTGTACCCCCCCCTGTCATCTAATCGGAGCTGGGCGCCA
>JAZHYW010037950.1:0-45491 GCA_037355805.1 Ixodes ricinus | reverse complement strand
ATATAAAGCAGCGCGCCGCGCTGCTTCTGGTTCTTCTTCAGTTGCGGGCCAAGCCGGCCCGCATGTACAGTCTAATAAACATGCTTTGTTACTCGTAACAATTGGCGACGAGGACTAACAGAAGTATCCAAGTTTTTTTTGGTTCGTCACGAGATGGTGACTTAGCGGCGGCGCCATGCCGAAGTTGGAGGCGTTTGCGGGCGAGGGCGGCGATGAATGGGAGGAATACGTCGAGGTCCTGGAACAACACTTCATCGCTCACGACGTGTCGGCGGCCAAACAACGTGCGGTGTTCCTGAGCTCCTGCGGAAGGCCGACGTACTCGCTGCTTCGGAGACTGCTGGCGCCGAGAAGACCGAGTGAGGTTCCGCTCGACGAAAGCCTGCGGCGGCTCACGGAGCACTACTCCCCAAGACCGTCCGTGATTGTGCAGCGGTACCACTTCTACTGCAGGGCACAGAAAGAAGGCGAAGCGATGAAGGATTTCGTCGCGGAACTGCGGAAGCTGGCGGACCCGTGCTCTTTCGGACAAGAACTAGACAACAATCTCAGAGACCGGCTCGTCCATGGTATTCGCGACGACGTCATGCGAAGACGTCTGCTGGAGGAGCCAGAGCTGACCTTGGACCGGGCTGTCCAAATTGTTGCCAGTATGGAGGCGGCGGTCAGGGGAGCGAAGCAGATGACTGGCCAGACGGGGGAAGCAGCCATACTCCGGGTATCAAAGTCCGACGAGACAGTCGGCGAGTGTCATCGGTGCGGGGGCGGCACCCCGAGTCGTCGTGCAGGTTCCGTAATCTGCGGTGTTTCTCGTGCCAGAAGAAGGGGCATTCGGCAAGAAGATGTCCGACTAAGCAAGGTAGGGGCAGGAGCCCGGAAGACCCGTCGCACAAAAGCGGACAGTCGGGGGCGGATCTGCGAGGCCTAACGCTCATCGAGCTGTGATGGCGGTGGACGTGTCCGATGACGAAGCCGAGATGAACGACGTCGGAAGCTTGTGGTCGCTGGAGGTCGGAGCGGCAGCTGCGGCTGTGGCACAAACCGAAGACGTGAACGTCCTCGAACCGCGAGTGCCGCCCATATGTGCTACAGTGACTGTCCAGGGTCAGTCGGTGCGCATGGAAGTGGACACGGGGGCCGTCTACTCGGTGATGGACGAAGCGGAGTTCGCAAGGCGTTTTCCGGGGACGGAGCTCGAGCAGTCCGACGTCAAGTTGAGGGGCTACTTCGGACACCAGTCGGCAGTGGTCGGGAAGGCAACAGTGAACGCCGAGTTTGGTGGAAGGCAGGCTCGGCTGCCCTTGTTTGTTGTCAGGGGCGGGTCCCGGGCCCTTTTGGGAAGGAATTGGGCGAGTGCTTTCGGAATGCCCCTGGACAGCTTGCTGGACGTTCATCGGGTTGACGGTGCACACGACGTGGTGGGCAAGTTTCCGGAGTTGTTTTCGGAAGGGCTGGGTACACTGCAAGGCGTCAAGGCCAAGATAAGAGTGCCGGAGGATGCGAGACCGAGGTTCTTTCGGCCGAGAGCAATCCCGTTCGCACTGCAGGATCTGGTGACTCAAGAGATTCAGCGGTTGGAGCGTGAAGGTATCCTGAGTCCAGTACGAACATCGGAATGGGCAGCACCTTTGGTTCCGGTGTTGAAGAAAGATGGGAAAATCCGACTATGTGGGGATTTCAAGATCACGGTGAACCAGGCGGCCAACATCGAGACGTATCCAGTGCCACTGGTGGACGAGATCTGGACGAAGCTGGCGGGAGGCAAGACGTTCTCGAAATTGGATCTCCGAGATGCATACCAACAGGTGGAGCTGGACGAGGCTTCGAAAACGTATGTGACCATCAACACCCAGCGTGGGCTTTTTCAGTACAATCGTCTTCCGTTTGGAGTGGCGTCGGCACCCGCGATTTTTCAACGCGAAATGGAGAACATTTTACGGGGATGCCATCAGGTCGTCGTTTATTTCGACGATATTTTGGTTACGGGAAGTACGGAGGAAGACCATCGCCGTAACTTGGAGGAGGTGCTGCGTCGACTGTGTGATGCTGGATTGAAGCTCAAGCTTCAGAAGTGCATTTTCGGGGCGTCAAGCGTAGAGTATTTGGGCTACGTCATTGACAAGGACGGGTTGCACCCTGCACCCAAGAAAGTCGAGGCCATTGTTCGGGCACCCCCGCCGTCTGATGTTCGGGAGCTGCAGAGTTATTTGGGGCTGCTTAATTTTTACCGACGGTTTCTACCGAGTTTGTCGTCAGTGTTGCATCCTTTGCATCTATTGCTTAAGAAGGAAGTGTTGTGGCAGTGGGGAGCAGAGCAAAGGGCAGCGTTTGAAGCAAGTAAGAAGTTGCTGACATCAGCTGAAGTGTTGGTTTATTATGATTCCAAGTTGCCTTTGTTGTTGTGCTGCGATGCGTCGCCATATGGCATTGGAGCAGTACTGGCGCACCGAGTGAAGTCTGGAGCAGAGCGACCTGTGGCATTTGCGTCACGTCGGTTAACAGCAGCCGAGAAGAATTATAGTCAGCTGGACAAGGAGGCGTTGGCCGTGATTTTTGGAATGCTGAAATTTCACCAGTTTGTGTGGGGTCGGCAAGTGGAAGTGTTTACGGACCATAAGCCGTTGTTGGGACTGATTGGGCAGGACTGTCGCATTCCTCTGCAGAGTTCCCCTCGAGTGCTGCGATGGGCATTGACGCTAAGCGGCTACAACTACAAGTTGTCCTACAGGCCAGGAGCCAGCTTGTGCAATGCTGATGCACTGAGTCGGCTGCCACTGCCGTTCACACCGGTGGAGGATTCAAGAATCCAGGACGTCTTCATGTTGGAGGGAGCCTATCCTAGGGTCCTGTCGGCAGCAGTCATGGAGGCGGCGACTGGCCGAGATTCGGTGCTGGCTCCATTGCGCGACGCCTTGTGGTCTGGTGGTCACCCGCCACCTGGTGCTGAATGGCGACCCTTTGCGAACCGGCTAGAGGACTTCTCGGTCATGGAGGGCTGTGTGCTGCAGGGAAGTCGTGTGGTTGTGCCGGCATCGCTACGGACGGCAGTTTTGGATCTGCTGCACGAGAGCCACCCCGGGGTAGAGAAGATGAAGCTGGTGGGCCGAAGTCATGTATGGTGGCCGGGCATCGATGAAGACATTGTGACCAGGGTGGGCATTTGTGCAGTCTGCCAGGTACATCGCAAGGCTCCAAGGACCGTGCAGCAAACTCCGTGGCCGTTTCCTGAGCGGCCTTGGTCTCGGCTCCATGTGGATTTTGGGGGTCCATTTCAGGGGGTGTACTTTCTGGTACTGGTCGATGCTTACTCCAAGTGGGTGGAGGTTGTACGTGTGCCGTCCCCGTCAGCAGAAGCCACAGTTGCGTGTCTGCGGTCGATTTTCGCAATCCATGGGTTGCCAGATGTGGTGGTGAGCGACAACGGTCCAGCGTTCACAGGCTTTCTGTACAAGACGTTTCTGGCCCGTAATGGAGTGCGGCAGATTCTAGTTCCTCCATATCATCCAGCATCCAACGGAGCCGCCGAGAGAGTGGTCCAGACGGTGAAGGAGAAGCTAAAGAAGGTGCAGCCCGGAGACTTTGAGTGTAGGATTGCTAGAGTGCTGTTTGCCTACCGTACCACTCCTCACAGCCTTACAGGTCGCTCGCCGGCAGAGCTCCTCATGGGTCGGCGCCTGAAGACTGCATTGAACCTGTTGCAGCCAGATCTTCGGAGCAAGGTCCAGTTTCGTCAGCTGCAGCAGAAGGTGCTCAGCGACCGGTCAGCCAGGAGGGAACCAGTGCCGCAACCAGGCGATCCTGTTTGGGCAAGGAACTTTCGGCCAGGTCCCCGTTGGGTGCCTGCAGTGGTCGGCAAGGCTACTAGCGCATCGTCAACGGAAGTGCGGCTGCCAGATGGTAGAGTGTGGGAGCGCCATGGGGACCACCTGCGGCATCGGGTCAGCGAGGCAGAAGTTCAACCCTCAACAGAGGCTGAGGTCCTGGAGCCGCCGCTGCTGTCGGTTCCGGTGCGACAACATCTGGAAGAAGCAGATGAGGCAGCTCCTTGGATGCCCAACGTGCACGAGGGAGACGTCGCTCCAGGGAGTTCGGCAGGGGCCGTGGTGACCAACAGCCATGCAGACAGCAGTCCGCCCAGCATCCCGGTGCTGCCACAAACTCCGGTACTCCGAAGATCAACCAGATTGCGACGAGCCGTGCAGCGGTTTTCTCCTTGACGTCTGAACTTTGGGGGAAGGGATGTTGCAGCCGGCCGGTTACCGCCGTGCGCCTGGGTGGACACTAGGGGGCACATCGTTCGTGCTTCCTATATAAAGCAGCGCGCCGCGCTGCTTCTGGTTCTTCTTCAGTTGCGGGCCAAGCCGGCCCGCATGTACAGTCTAATAAACATGCTTTGTTACTCGTAACAGGTAGGAAGAATGCTTATATCGAGTGGCATACCTAACACCTGGTGGCGCGAGGACTCGCTTGTCGTGACGCTAATCAAAAGTCACAGACAGGCATATCCTGCGATGCTCTCGTTGCTGGGATTGCCTCCCCCATGGTCCTGGCCGGACCACAGAAGAGGATTGAGTCCAAGTTTGTGGCCACTAGGATCCCCAGATCTTGAGGCACCCAAGTAGTTGAAAATGAAAAGAAGTCACACTCAAGTACTTGGCAGAGATACAATACAACGGCTAGCATATTCTTTCGTGATCAGCACATAGATCCTTTTATTTTTATACTTTGTTCTTGTACCTATTAAAACAGCTCCTTCACTGCCATAGCCATAGTCGCCCCCGAGGACAAGGCCATGTAGGCCTTGAAATGATGGGTACCGAATTAAGGCAAAGGATTGAACGCATTCGTTTAACCCTCTTTTGCCCCAACCTGAGATTTCTGTCGAATATTCACATTCAACTGTAAAGACTACAAAAAAAACTACTACTTCAATGCAGAGCCATATATTGGGAGAGTTTGGCCAGTGGGTGTGGCGACGCAGGCGCCGGAGAGGAGGAAAGGGCGGAGGGCGCCGAAGGAGCGAGAGAGGAAGAAAGCAGCAAAGAGGAGACGACCGGAATTTTGACGCAACGCCGTCGGTATATGTTGATCATGATGCAAAATCCTGAAACTGGATACAAAATTCGAAAGAAAAAGTGTAAAACGATAGAAAAACGGCAACAGGACAACGTCTCAAACTCAGCTGAGTTGAGTTTGAGACGTTGCAACATGAGCTGAATTTGAGACGTTGTCCTGTCCCCTTTTTTGTCTTCTTACACGTTTCTTTCAAATTTAATTCCCAGTCTCAGGATTTTGCATCATGTACAAACTAAACTTACTCTATGCCAGCGTCACTCGGGCGGCGTTCGATCGGATTACTACCAGCGTGCAAGAGGGTATGGAGGCAGTTTGACAGATCGCTTCAAGGTTTTTCTGAGCCTCAACCACCTGTGTGATTTGTGATCACTACTGCTTGATGCACATTAAAGACCCCCCCTCCCCCGGTCTGGCGGTCACAATTATGGATCTATGGTCACACGACACTCTGCACTGGCAAATATTCCAGCACATCCGGGACACTCGTCGTCTCATTTCATTTACTGACCAACTTCGCGCAGTATAAATATCACGCCCGAACTTTTCTAAACCTGATTTCGTGAAAACCAGTGAGCCGTGAAAACGTTATTTGAAACTGAAACTGTGGAGGAACATGAACACCGGACTTCGAACTTTGCGTACTTGGACTTGAAAGAAATACGAAACCTTCGAAGTTTTTTGTCGAATTTAGCCGTAAAAAAGAATCGAAACCTTCGAACTTCTCGAACTTAATGTAGAAAGAAATTCGAAATCTTCGATTTTTCGAACTTCATATTCAAAGAAATTCGAAATCTTTAGAATTTTCGAACTTTAGATCCGAAGAAATTCAAAACATTCGAATTTTTCGAATTTCAAGTTAAGATAGTTCTAAATCTTCGAATTTCTCGAACTTCAAGTAAAAGAAATATTCGAAAAAATCGAACCCGAACTTTTAGCAACCGTGAAACCGTCGAACGTTTCGAACTTGAAACTCCACTGTGTTTGAAAGTTTTGAACTTTTCGAATTCGCACCTCGGTACGGTCGAAAATATCGAAATTGTTCGATCTCGAACCTCAGTTCGGTTCGAAAATATTAAAACCTTTCAAATTCGAACCCAGGGTGGTTCGCGGCATCGGTGCTTACGTCAATCCAGTGTAAACTTCACTATCATTTCCCCCTCGCTTTCAGAGTATATTTGCATTTAGTCACAGATACTAGCGCGAACCGCCCGGAGACAAAAATGAACACGTCCCGATTGCAAGCAAAGGTGTTTGAAGCAGTCATGAAAGTAACGGATTACTTTTTGGTCTAACGGTCACTTACTGTTTCAAAAAGATCATTTTAAGTGTAATCAATTACAATTTAGCATCGAGCAATAGTAAATGTCGTTCCTTAAATTTCTAACACCATGTAAAAACTGCTAAGTCCCCTGGATGTGTTTGTCTCGCAAGTAGCGTGAAATCCGCCAGTACGCGAGTCCTGTGCCTCGTGCGGCCATTGAAGCAAATGGAGGCACTGCACTGAAATGAGCGACATTTGGAAGGGAATGCCAGTGGAGCACTTGCTCGTTGGCACGTTGCTTTTGCGTTTACACAACGACCGTTGGCAGCGCTTCTAAGAAACTCCAAGCGCGAGTTTTGTCAAGGAGCTTTAGCCAATGCCACCTAGGAGGTACGGCCTGCACTTTTCCTCTCAGACGTCATCACTAGGGGATCCACGCCGCACCATTAAGCTCGTGTCAGCGTCGCTGCCAACGCGTTGAGCAGCTTCTCACAACGAAAGTGACGCTAGCACGTGGCGACGCCAAGACGGACGCGTCGGTCGCTTTGTGGCGACTCTCGCCGAGCTTCGGCGTATTGGCTGCTCATGGCTGGTCGGAGACTCATACCGATGACGTCATGAGCGGGCTTTGTCTTTTATGCTGTATTGAAAGAGGGGACATTCAATCGGGGCCCGCGGTGCAAAGACGTTACATGCAAGCCACGCAATTTCGGCGTAAAAGCAAGCTCTGTAAACACCATTCTAGTATACTTCCAAATCTACAGCCCCGCAGGGAAACTTGACAAAGCAGCACGATTTTGTTTCTCGCTTTGGACAGCGACAAAACCGCGTACCACACGTCCGAACGGTGAAGTGGGCACCGGTAAGATGGATTGTAAGGGCACGTTTTATGTATAGCACATGTATTCTACGAATCTCTGAACAAAGAGCTGAATATGGTGCTCATTGGACGTCATATTTGAGGTGACTGCTCAAAGCGCAGGCTCGGGATGAGTTCTCATTTATGGTATCACGAAGGATTCAATCCCGATAGCGTGCAATGTGCGTGTTGGAAGCCTTGTGGAAGCTTGCCGTCAGCAAGTGCTCAGCACCAGCGACCTCCCCCATGGCGACTAGTAAAGACCGCCTCTTGCACACACAAAGATTTTAAAACAGTTTAAAAAAAGAGAAGTACACTCTCCCATTCGTTTTTGGGGAAGAGATTTACAAAAATAAAGTTCAATAAAAGAATAACTAGACGTATCCTGACATAACATTGAAAAAAAACAGTTTCTAAGGACATCTCGAACGCAACCGCACGAAATAGAAATTTGTATTCGTAGCCTTTTTTTTTAATGCGTACTTCACGGCCATGGCTGTTTCGCTATTTACTGCTGTCTCCTACACTCTAAGAAAAAAAGGGTGTAGTCAGGTGCATCGGGCGCACATGCACCCTTTTCCTGAAAGATGCACCATGCGTTACCCAGCCAGTGTACTTGTACACCAACAATGAGCATCCTCCTCTCCCTTAAAAACCTCTAGGCGTATCAGTGCACCCCCACACTAGCCACGCGACCCGATCAGCTTGTGCTTGGATTTCCTCTTGGGGTCACTTTTTGGGTTGGTCAGTTTCTTAGGAAGTATGGAGGAATGCTGTACACTCGGTATTGACAGTAGAGTAGACACTATGCTTGTTTTAGGCCAATCGGGTCTGCGGGTAGGATCACGTGACTACAGTCTCCAAGCTAGAAATAAGGCAGAGCACGGCACCTGCCTGAAGGCCAAGGCCACGGGTAGCATCCACTGCACTATTAACTTTTGGTCGAACTTTCAAGAGGATATAAGTAACAAGTCCTGTCAATGTCTTCATTGTTGGGCTGCTCCTGGAAGATAAGCCTTAGCAAGGGGCCCCCTTTTGGCCTTGAAGGAGCTGCTATTTCTTTTTTTTTCTCCGTAAGCTGAAAGCATGGAAGAAGGTGCGCAGTTGCCGGACCAATGACCTGGAGGCTTTTTCATCCCTCGACTCCGCTGTCTGGGCGGGGGTGACGGCAGGAGCGTGATCATGTGGTAAAGGTTTCACGGATGACGTAGTAGCTTTTCCCGACCTCGGAATGTCTGACTCCGGCCTAGTTTCTTGTGTGCTGTGCTGCGACCAGCGGGGCTGCCGTAGATTTCGTCCGCGACAACGTATTCGAGTGTACCAAGATTTCCAGTGTTTGAAACGTCCTGCGCAACAAGCGATTTCTTCAAAAAGCCCAAGGAATTAATGTGATGCGTTTTGTGTTCGGTTCGGCAAATTACTGCTTCTGCCACATCGTGTTGAATCTTCACGGACCCCTTTCTTCTCGTTTTTGTGTTTGTGTTGTGCTGCAGTGCCCGTGTCGTCATATATTTCGGATTACATATTTCGAGTCCGGTATTTTCATCGTAAGTGCTCTGCCAACCTACTTGTTTGCAACAATTGACCGTTCCGTTCCGGATTACCTCTAGAATTAGGCAATGTCTATTTTCTAGCAGCCGGGAGAATAATTTCCCCGAAATTCTATCGGCAGTCGCTTGCCATTAGCTGACTACAATCATGTGACGACTGCAGGTAGAATACTGACTTTCTTAATCTCTTGGCGTTTTGTGAAAACACGTTTTCGTTGATACACGTTCTGTAGAAACGTTTCATCGACACTAACGTTTCATCGTCACTCGTTACGCGAAATGCACGCTGTAGGGACATTTTGTCGCGCGTGTATCTCTGAAATGCGTGCTCACCGACTCAGCCCACCCGTTCACGGCGCTTCGTGGCGACAGTCTGCGGCGGCTCATTACGAAAATGTTAACCAACCTGTCCCCCCCCCCGTACACGTCACTTCGCGGGTAGAGCTGTCGATGAAACTTCGTTCGATGAATGAATGGCGATTGCTGGTGGAATTTCGTGGAAATAATTCTGCCGGCTGCTTGGAGAATAGACACTGCCTAAGATTCACTTCCGTTTCTTGTTTGCTTAGTAATCTTCTCAGTTGTGTAACAGGTTCCTCGTACCTCTTCAAATATCACGAATTGCTTGCAAGTTTGTACTTGTTTACGGAATAAGCTGTCTAATAAACTTTTATGAGATTTGAAAACAATCTCGTGTGTCCCTTTACCTGCCTTTTTGCTATCACCGGGGCGCATACGTTTTTAAGGGTTTCCTTGATGTCTTAAATAGGTTTATGAAGTTAGTTATGAAGTGGGTGCGTAAAGTGGTGTGACCATGCACCTTTGAATCGTGTGCATCTGTGTTCTCCTCAAATTCAGTGGTTGTACAAAGAGGTGCAACAGTACACTATTGAACAGGGTGCTCCTGTGTTCCCTTTGAGAGCAGTAGGTGTAGAAAGGGGAGGAATGGTACGCTATTGAGCGGGGTGTATCTGTGTTCCCTTTGAGTGAGGCAGGTTAATGAAGCGGTGCAATGGAACACCTTCGAACGGGGTGCATCTGTGTTCCCTTTCATTTCATTGGGTGTAGAAAGAGGTGTAGCCGTACACCATTGAATGGGGTGCACCTGTGTTCCCTTCGTGTGAGATTTCTGTAGAAAAAGGTGTACATGTGCATCACACCAACGGGTGTAGACGTACTCCCATATTTAGGGTTTGCAAGTGTTCCCCCAAAGGGTGTAGAATATGTGACAAGCACATACACCCCCTATGGGTGTACCCCATGACACCCTTTTTTTAGAGTGTACCAATGCGGAGCAGTAAAGCATCATTGCAAGGCGAATGTATTCACCTACTCCAAAACGAAGAACGAATGAAGATAGACGCAGCTGATTGAAAGGAATATTGAAAGAACCTTATTGGGAAACCTCGTTGTGGTAACTGAGATTTCGCCTCTGCTCGAAGATTTTAGAGAGTTTTAGTAGATCGTTCCGATACCTCCGATACCCCCGATAACGATACTATACATGTAAGCGCAAAGGCGGAGGCAGAGTATCAAGTGTCGTTATCGGAGTCATCGGAACGATCTACTAAAACTCTCTAATGAGGCCGCGAAAAAGCCGAGCCCAGTTTCAACACACAGCGCAAGGTTCGAAGGATAAATCTGAAGTCTTACCAATGCCAAGGGTCCAGCACCGGTCACACGGAAGATCGCCGAAACGCAAGCCGTTCGATGCACAAGCTACCGCGTGCCAATGCGCATGCCTACGAACTATCAGGGCCCATCTATGAGCCACTCTATGTGGCAGCGTAGCTGCCAGAGTAGCGCAACGTTTTTCCCTGTGCCGCCTCTCACCGCGATTGGTCACACGCGGTGCCATAGCAACGAGCTGAGCTGGCTCGGTTCCCATAGCTACCAAGTGACTACTCGTCACGTGACCTCGCAAGGGCCTATGATGTCGGTGTATCCACACGACGGACCGGGCCACGGACCGATTGATCACGTGATACGCGGCTCGCGGGCCGCCCGGCTGCATTGAGCATCCACACGGCGGACCAAAAGAGCAGACGACAGAGCGAACGGGCCGGTCTAACTCTCGACCTCACAGCTCCGCCAAACGCATGCAGCGAGCTGCTTTGAGGCTATTTGTAAGGAGCGAAGATGGAGGTTGAACGAAAGAGACGTTTGGCCACGGTGACCCTGGCGTTGACTATTGAGGACGAGGAGGACTTAAGTGAACTGAAAAGGGCAGGCTGGATGAAGCCCTGGATGTGCAGGAAAGATCTTGGTCTGCATAGTCAACTCTTTCGTCGCACAACAAAAGGTTCGTCTTCTTCGTCTTCAACAGTTGGCGCCAAAAGAAAACGACTTTGGATTTCGATTCCAATCCAAACAACAAAAGTCAGCTTGTTGCCAGACTTAGCCCTTCAATTATACTAAAAACGCCGCGGTCCGCTGTCAAAATCCGGGCGAGAAAAGTCGCTTGGCATTTCTCAGAAGCGCGGGCCGCGGACCGCCGGCGGACCTCGAAAACCGGTGACGTAAGATCACGTGATGCGCTGCCCGCGGACCAAAACAGCAATGTGGTCCGTCGTGTGGATACACCTTAAGATGGCTGCGCCCAGAGCTGGTGGATGAGAGTTTGGTCGGTGCGCGGTAGTCGTAATGTGCCGCTGCTTGCCGACGATTTCGGACTTCTTCGTGCTCTCTGACGCAGGTATAACGTGAAGATCTGAAAGAATGAAACTTTATACCTTTCTGTGCAAGATCGCTCTGAATATTAGCACCTGTGCGACTGCATCAGTCACATCACCGTAGCAGTGCTCAGATTCCTGGGTGTGTCGATAAGACTTTTAGCATGCAATTTTCGCATGCTCTTGGCTTTGTTCAACGTTGGAGTGCCTGAGAATCGCTGCAAAATGTATGTGTCGCATGTTGGGCCTTGCGGAAGTTGGTTCAGCCCCAGGTAACCGGATGATCACAGAAACTTTTAGCGAGGAAGCACCTGCGATCTTTACGCTTTCTACTAATCAACGATTTTACGATATAGCTTTTAGGGTAGAATTTCTCATTTTTCAGCTTCCTTTGAAAGTTTGAATTTCTGAGAATCGAAGCGAAATGTATACCTCGCGTTTAGGGCCTAGGGGTAGTTGTTTCAGCCTTGAGTCTCCGAATATTCACAGCAACTTTTAGCGAGGAAGCGCCTGCGATCTTTAACCTTTTGTACTAATCGACGATTTTACGAATTGGCAGTTCTGCAGACTTTGATGTAACGCGCTTTTGATGCAATTGCTTGCATTTGATCGCAATGTTTTTTCATTTTTTTTAAGTAACATGCTGGCGTTTGCTCAAATGACGTATATAAAATGACCTGCTATATAACAATGCAAAAACACACACTATTAAACTTAGATGACCAGAGGTGTGTTCCTTTCCTCTTTGTAATTAACAAGTTAGAGACATGGGTTATTTATGAGTGTAATATTTATATTCTGTAGCTGGGCCCGTTTCGTGCTCATTAACGTCATTGTGCTATGATGTTATCATCGTGTGTGTATGGTTCTAAATATTGTCTTTGCAATGCCTACAATGGCAAAAATGACGTCAGCCGACCCGAACTCACGCATTGGGCACGAAAACTGCGTCACTCGGACGTATGCGCTCCTCAACAATCAATTCGCCGACGAATATTTGAATTTGCGTTCGTGGCCAGTGAGTGCACTGACGGAACCTTATCATCGCTGGCGAATGCTAAGTTCTATGGTGTGCTTAAAAAGCACGGTGGAAGCTTAGGGTCATCGCACCCGTGCCCTAGCATGTCGCGACCGCATGATTTCACAGTTCGCTTTTGAGTTGAGGATTACAGCTAAGGAGAAGAAGTTAAAAAATCATTTCAAGGCCCCTTTAACACGGATATGTGTGCTGCAGCAGATAAAAATGACTTTTTGCATGGCGGTAAACTTCCGGACGACCACTTGGCCTGTCGGCAAGTGGTCGTCCATCTCTTTTGATGGCGTTAACAATCTTTTGGAGACCACCATGCTGTCCTTCTTGGTTTAACCCCGTCGACTGTTCATCGCGCAAACGAGGGTGAGACCGTTGTCGACGTCGCTCCTCGTCAGTCGGTGAGATAATCTTATATTGAATGAATGATTGGGTCTTGAAAGAGTATGGTGCTAAGCATACATTCGCGTACTACGGGGCAGTCGAGCAGCAGTCATGTCCCGAGGCAATCGTCCTGTCGTGGCCGGCGTAATCGGATTTTGTTCCATAGGAGCGATGTCCGAAAGTACAAGGACGGTACGTACGTCCCACGAAGCGGCCACCATCCCGGCAACGCGGAAAACCACTCGCATTGTCCGTGCACATACGGTACTTAGCAGTTCTCGTCTCCCGACAGTCCCGGGCTGCAAATCGTCTTACTTCACAGAAGAAACAGGCACCGTTCCTCCAGAGGCCCGTGCCGTACCGCCTTGCCAAGCGTCTTTTACCACTTTCAATGAATGAGTGGAGATATCAACTAGAAAAAAGTTGCCGTCCGGCGGCGCTAGTACCACGGTTACCATGGCAACCTCCCAGGCCCAAAATGGAGATCACTATCGGCGCTTCTGACGTCGTGCATCTAGATAATTTTGCGTGGTGTCGCTACTCTGGCAGCTACGCTGCCATATAGAGTGGCTCTAGGTCCATCCGCCTCGAGAGCGAACCGTGTCGCCACCGTGCGGCCGAAATTGGAAACATGCGAAAGCGGGGATAGCACCGTGCGTCGTCTGCTACAGGCGCACATTCAGAAGCAAGAATTTCGACTACGCGAACCCGTTTCCCGCTGAGCTTGACCCTCCTCATTAAATGTTTGATGTTTTTGTTGTCGTTTCTAGTTACCAAAAGTTGTGTTCTATCGTATCATATGCGTAGAAATTCAGCGAAGCGATTAATATTAAGTCGGAAGCTTCCATAATCTTAGTGTGTTGTTTTGTATACAGCAGCGGTCCCACGCATTTTTGTTATCTCGCACAAACCATAGCTTTAATAAAACATTGAATGTTGATTGGAGCTATGGTTTGATTATAAAATTAACCCGACTGTATCGCTACCTTTTATAGACCAATCAATTGATAAATCCGTTAGTTTATTTTCGACGGTCATATTGCATAAAAGACAATAAAACTACACATTTGTTTTTGCTATTTTTACTATGTCATAAATGGCATTGGAAATCATGGTGTAAGGCGCAAAAAAGAACGGACACAAGAGAGAAACAGACAAACAGGCGCCACTCACAACTATATTTGAAAAGTGCAGAAAGAAAGGAATACAATCATCGTCATCTTCATCTCGTCCACGCATGCGCTTAGCCATGTGACATACGCTTTATCGCCCAATTTACAAAAACTTATCAAATAATCTAACCTCGGCATTATAGAGTGCAATAGATGTGTCACTTACGCATTGTGCACCCTTTTTCTAATAAAATACGCCTCCAATAACTCGCGCGCTTTTTGGCACTTGCCTCTGCCCAGAATCGCTGTCTCAGAAAGACGTGGCTCACACCCACATTTGCCGCAGTGTTCAGGCAAATGGGCCCCATCATTCCTCTTTAAATTTTGCGCGTGCTCCCTTAGTCGGTCGTTCGCACATCTGCCCGTCTGTCCTACGTAGGACTTGCCACACGTAAGGGGGATTTCATAAGCCACCCCCGTGACACAATCAACATATGGCCTGGCATGTTTTGTGGTGCAGCCTTGCCTCTTACCGCTGCCACCGGTAATACGAGAGCATAGTTGGCTGAGTTTGCTCGGTGCTGAGAACACGAGCGGCACTCCAAAGCGGTTCGCCACCTTCTTGAGGTTGTGCGACATTCTGTGCACATACGGTACCACCTCAGGTCTCATTTTGCACCGCGCCGTTTTCGCCTTTGCCGTCGTGGTATGGCCTTTAACTTTTTGAAGAATGCCTTCTACGACACTGGTCACGACCTTTTCAGGGTAGCCCGCTGACAATAGCCTTGTCACCTGGTTCTTAAAGCTTGTCTGCATCCGGTGTGAGCACGACCTTTTAAGAGCCGACTCTAGGCATAGCATAGCGATACCTCTTTTTATCACCTTAGAGTGCGCAGAATCATACGGCAAGAGTTCCTTTTGGGTCCGCGGGGCGTACATCCAACACGTGTGTCCTACTAAAACCTTAAAACTTAAATCTAAAAACTGTAAACTACCCTGTTTAGGCAGTTCATGGGTGAAAGTTAATCCTTTCCCATTGTGTCTAAAAACCTCCAAAACAGAGTTTATATCGTCAAGGTACGTCAAGGACGAACGTTCATTAAAAGAATAAAAAAATCATCTACGTATCTAAACACTTTAAAAACGTTAAAATCACTGAGAGTATTTTCAAGCGTGCAATCGATTTTCGCTAAACAAATGTTACACAGAATGGGAGCCACGCACGACCCAATGCATATGCCTCTTTTTGTAAAAACAGCTGGTTATCAAACGATACAAAGGTGCTGTTAAGGTACGCTTCTAGTACAGTTAAAAAATTGTCAACAGTCACTCCTGCCTCATTCTGGAAAGGAATGATGCCACTTTCATCTATACATGCCCTTATGGCCTCAAACAATTCACAGTGAGGAACCGAATAAAATAGATCCTCAATATCTATGGAAAAGGCATACCCTATGCATTGGTTATCTTTGAAGAAATCAGCAACCTCATCAGACTTTTTCGTGATGAATGGGTCTGTCACCTGCAGGCTGTTCAACGCTTTCAAAAGATACCGACTTACATGCTGTTGCCAAGCGCCTTTTTCACTCACAATGGTACGGAGTGGCACATCCGGCTTATGAGTTTTAGCGGAAAAAAACACACTTAGCGCATCGTTTTTACATTTGGTTACATCTCTCACCAGCCTATCCAAATCTAATCCCTTACACAGATTGACGAAAGCACTTTTCACTTTCGAAGTCTTCGTTTTAGCCTGGTTAAAGTTTTTTCTTATAGCAGCGTCCGCTTTTTCACCAAACGCACCTTTCGTTAGTGCCACAAATCCACCTTCTTTGTCCGACTCCAGAAGGCAAAGGTCATTATCTTTAAAGTACGTGACCACATCCTGTAAGGCATTGTTAACACCGCCACGCACTGACTTTGGAGCACACGTCAAAAGACAATCCACACCTTCGAGTAGACAGCGTTCTTGATCCTCTTTCTCTGCCTTGGTGGCCACTCTCCGGTTCAACGCCACAAGTTCATGTGCTGGAATATTGGGATCGACCCCATACTTGGGTCCTTTTCCGAGAAGGTTGGTGATGTTCTCTGGTATTTTCCGGGGTTATCACCTTCGCTTATCACCGTAAGACCACTCCCTCGCACGTCCCTCTTCTTTGTCCTGTCAGATGATCGCAGTGCTTGGCTAAGAGTGAAGTTCCACCAGTACTCCGTCATCCGGGCAGCGAAGCTTTTAGCCGAAGCAACTTTTGTTCCGCGATCCATTGGGGATCTTGTAAGTAACACACCACACGCATCCAGTCATTAAGCATGCGAACTTGTCGCCAAAGTTCAGAACGAATAATCTTGCAAATCCGTTTCTGATGTCCCCATGACGGCTGAACAAACCCGCAGAGAGCACTTACTTCTTGAGGTGCCGCCCCCTTCCTGATGCAGTATCCGATGTAACGAGCGCGGCAAGTCGCACTGACGATAAGGCTCACGAGCGTGTCGACGTTCGGAAGATCCGAAGAAACACAAAAAGACGGGCCCACTGTAGAAGAAATGTACTGTAGAAGAACTTGTAGTTGGGCTAGTTGGTGAACGTTGGAAATCATGGTGTAAGGCGCAAAAAACAACGGACACAAGAGAGAAACAGACAAACAGGCGCCACTCACAACTATATTTGAAAAGTGCAGAAAGAAAGGAATACAATCATCGTCATCTTCATCTCGTCCACGCATGCGCTTAGCCATGTGACATACGCTTTATCGCCCAATTTACAAAAACTTATCAAATAATCTAACCTCGGCATTATAGAGTGCAATAGATGTGTCACTTACGCATTGTGCACCCCTTTTTCTAATAAAATACGCCTCCAATAACTCGCGCGCTTTTTGGCACTTGCTCTGCCCAGAATCGCTACTAAAACTAACTTAAATCAAATTTGTTTACAGTGGCCCTTTTTTGAGTTCTTCGATCTTCCGAACGTCGACACGCTCGTGAGCCTTATCGTCAGTGCGACTTGCCGCGCTCGTTACATCGGATACTGCATCAGGAAGGGGGCGGCACCTCAAGAAGTAAGTGCTCTCTGCGGGTTTGTTCAGCCGTCATGGGGACATCAGAAACGAATTTGCAAGATTATTCGTTCTGAACTTTGGCGACAAGTTCGCATGCTTAATGACTGGATGCGTGTGGTGTGTTACTTACAAGATCCCCAATGGATCGCGGAACAAAAGTTGCTTCGGCTAAAAGCTTCGCTGCCCGGATGACGGAGTACTGGTGGAATTTCACTCTTAGCCAAGCACTGCGATCATCTGACAGGACAAAGAAGAGGGACGTGCGAGGGAGTGGTCTTACGGTGATAAGCGAAGGTGATAACCCCGGAAAAATACCAGAGTACATCACCAACCTTCTCGGAAAAGGACCCAAGTATGGGGTCGATCCCAATATTCCAGCACATGAACTCGTGGCGTTGAACCGGAGAGTGTCCACCAAGGCAGAAAAAGAGGATCAAGAACGCTGTCTACTCGAAGGTGTAGATTGTCTTTTGACGTGTGCTCCAAAGTCAGTGCGTGGCGGTGTTAACAATGCCTTACAGAATGTGGTCACGTACTTTAAAGATAATGACCTTTGCCTTCTGGAGTCGGACAAAGAAGGTGGATTTGTGGCACTGACGAAAGGTGCGTTTGGTGAAAAAGCGGACGCTGCTATAAGAAAAAACTTTAACCAGGCTAAAACGAAGACTTCGAAAGTGAAAAGTGCTTTCGTCAATCTGTGTAAGGGTTTAGATTTGGATAGGCTGGTGAGAGATGTAACCAAATGTAAAAACGATGCGCTAAGTGTGTTTTTTCCGCTAAAACTCATAAGCCGGATGTGCCACTCCGTACCATTGTGAGTGAAAAGGGCGCTTGGCAACAGCACGTAAGTCGGTATCTCTTGAAAGCGTTGAACAGCCTGCAGGTGACAGACCCATTCATCACGAAAAAGTCTGATGAGGTTGCTGATTTCTTCAAAGATAACCAATGCATAGGGTATGCCTTTTCCATAGATATTGAAGATCTATTTTATTCGGTTCCTCACTGTGAATTGTTTGAGGCCATAAGGGCATGTATAGATGAAAGTGGCATCATTCCTTTCCAGAATGAGGCAGGAGTGACTGTTGACAATTTTTTAACTGTACTAGAAGCGTACCTTAACAGCACCTTTGTATCGTTTGATAACCAGCTGTTTTTACAAAAAAGAGGCATATGCATTGGGTCGTGTGTGGCTCCCATTCTGTGTAACATTTTTTTAGCAAAAATCGATTGCACGCTTGAAAATACTCTGAGTGATTTTAACGTTTTTAAAGTGTTTAGATACGTAGATGATTTTTTGATTCTTTTTAATGAACGTTCGTCCTTGACGTACCTTGACGATATAAACTCTGTTTTGGAGGTTTTTAGACACAATGGGAAAGGATTAACTTTCACCCATGAACTGCCTAAACAGGGTAGTTTACAGTTTTTAGATTTAAGTTTTAAGGTTTTAGTAGGACACACGTGTTGGATGTACGCCCCGCGGACCCAAAAGGAACTCTTGCCGTATGATTCTGCGCACTCTAAGGTGATAAAAAGAGGTATCGCTATGCTATGCCTAGAGTCGGCTCTTAAAAGGTCGTGCTCACACCGGATGCAGACAAGCTTTAAGAACCAGGTGACAAGGCTATTGTCAGCGGGCTACCCTGAAAAGGTCGTGACCAGTGTCGTAGAAGGCATTCTTCAAAAAGTTGAAGGCCATACCACGACGGCAAAGGCGCAAACGGCGCGGTGCAAAATGAGACCTGAGGTGGTACCGTATGTGCACAGAATGTCGCACAACCTCAAGAAGGTGGCGAACCGCTTTGGTGTGCCGCTCGTGTTCTCAGCACCGAGCAAACTCAGCCAACTATGCTCTCGTATTACCGGTGGCAGCGGTAAGAGGCAAGGCTGCACCACAAAACATGCCAGGCCATATGTTGATTGTGTCACGGGGGTGGTTTATGAAATCCCCTTACGTGTGGCAAGTCCTACGTAGGACAGACGGGCAGATGTGCGAACGACCGACTAAGGGAGCACGCGCAAAATTTAAAGAGGAATGATGGGGCCCATTTGCCTGAACACTGCGGCAAATGTGGGTGTGAGCCACGTCTTTCTGAGACAGCGATTCTGGGCAGAGGCAAGTGCCAAAAAGCGCGCGAGTTATTGGAGGCGTATTTTATTAGAAAAAGGGGTGCACAATGCGTAAGTGACACATCTATTGCACTCTATAATGCCGAGGTTAGATTATTTGATAAGTTTTTGTAAATTGGGCGATAAAGCGTATGTCACATGGCTAAGCGCATGCGTGGACGAGATGAAGATGACGATGATTGTATTCCTTTCTTTCTGCACTTTTCAAATATAGTTGTGAGTGGCGCCTGTTTGTCTGTTTCTCTCTTGTGTCCGTTGTTTTTTGCGCCTTACACCATGATTTCCAACGTTCACCAACTAGCCCAACCACAAGTTCTTTTACATAAATGGCATATTGCATTTTCATTTTAAACTTCACGTCTGACGCCTACAAAATATGAACACGGGAAGCCTTTTTGAAGTGAAGCAATTTTAAGTTATTATTTAAACAGTATAACCACCCTCGGTGACAATCGCAAGCACGTTAAAGTGGTTTACCGTGCGGGTCTGTGTCATAAAACAAATAAAGACCTCAAAAATATTAAAGCATGTATTTTTACTCTTCGTTGACTTACTCCAACACAAAATTCCAACTGAACGAAAGAAAAGATCATAAATAACGCATTACTTGAATAATCTGAAGGTTAATCGATGAACTGCCCAGTCCCGATGTATCTTAGGTGAGGGCAGAGGGTGATCGGAAAGTCTTGTGACGGTCGCTAGCCCTCATCAGTAAAAGAGTGTCGCTGCGGCCGGTGCTATCTGTGTCGTGGTGAGAGTCGTTTGTTGGAGTTGCAGAGTCTACTGCGTTTGAATAGATGATTATTTAGCCAGAGATTTATACTATTAGTCTCTTGACATCCGCATTTCTCACCAAGACAATTGAATGGAGGGAACCCCCACTACCGAGGAGAGCCTTTAATACCACGAACGCTGCTGCGTTGCTCGGTTACACTCGTATGTCACACTCGCAGCAGATATATTAGAACAGTTTGTTTCACTTGTTTCGGTTGTCCTTCCAACATGCAGTTTCCGGATCGCAAATAGAAGAGGCACTCTCTCCTCATTGGAACGTAGTAGAATTGTTCTGACTCCGGAAAACTTACCCGCACCACGGCACAGTAAAGGCAAACATTGGCTGCAGCGGAACTTGACTGCACTCTAATTTCAATACAGCAGTACCTTCTCTTCAAGCTAAGTAGTCATACTCCTGCAAAAGCTAGAAGTAAAAAAATGCGTCGAACATGTGCTTTTACAGGCCACATGCCACAGTACCAGTATTATGTTATCCGGGTTGGACTTTATTGTTTTGTTGGATTCAGACGCTGGTGAACCGATACATCTATTAAAAAAATTAACATAAACAGTGCAGTTCAACCGGAGACAGACATCCGTCGTGGTGATCCGTGCTTCCAAACGTCTGCTTAGACCATACGACGCACCCACACGAGCGATTGTTTAAATGTAAGCCGTAAGCTGGTAACACGATTCGATCTTCACTGAAGCACCGAACAGTACCGCGCCAGTTTTCGCTAGAATTGCTTTCCAACCGATACTATGCGACAAAATAAACGCAAGAATCTACGGCGTCTCGCGCGCGAACGCGGAGAGTCTATGGGGCGGCCGCGCTTCTATCCCCGCTTTGATGATGATGATAGCGCGACAGTAGCGCCACCTCTAGGTCGATCTCGAGGCCATATAGCGAAGCAGGCAACAAGAAAACCTCCCCCTCCAGTCACCCTAATATAGGTGTCGCTGCAATCGACTTAACTCACGCTATCAAAATATTAAAAAGTGCCAGTTGGTTATACATACAAATTTACAAATAACGTTAAAACAAGGAGAGACGAAGAAGTGGACAGGACCGGCACTAACTCACAACCAGTGGCGTAGAAACGGGGGGCGGGGGGGGCGGCCGTGGGTTCTGGGTACCAGGAGTCTCAGTCACGAGGGGGGTGCCACTTATGGCGGCAATCCCCCGGCTTGACTGGTTCGTAAGTGGAAAAGAATGTGTAGACGCATGAGGTCACCACTCTTCCATCACGAACGTGTCTGGTGCAGAGTCGCAAAACTGGCTTGGCTCGCGCAAAGTCATCGCGCACCAGCGGAAGAAACAAGCGCGAAGTGCGGGAGCACTCGAGAAAGAGCTGTGCCCGGGCATGCCGAGCCAACGCCACCTAGTCTACGCCAAACCCAGCGCAACACGACGCTGGCTTGCGCCGACCACGGCCGGACTGCGCCTAGACAGCAAGAGAAGGCGCCAGACGAAGAAGAAAGAAATCACACGAAGGTCTTACATGAAGGGAGTCGCGGGGAGGGGTAAACGTGTTGGGTAAACTCTCAACGTGTCGTCTCCCTCACCCCGGACTGTCACCCATGGCTGTCCACCCGTGCACGGCAACGCACCACGCGCCGAGGGGGAAGTGCCGAGAGGAGGTGCTGGCGAAAGGCTTCTGCTCAGCAAGCTCCCTCGCTCTCTGACCCCGCCGTAAGTTCTAGAAGCGCGTCGCTCGCCGTCGGGAGGCGGTCACAATGTAGTGTTCTGGCAAGTGAATTCGTAATGTTGTGACGGCGACGGCGTTTCCCTGTTGCCACAGCGTGCCATGACTGGAGACCGACGAGCTTCCGGAAATCTGGGTAGACGGTCTGGCTTCAGCGCCGCAGTGTACCGTATGCCAACGATTGTTTGATTGCATTACTTTCCATTTTAAGGCGTGCGGTTTAGAGGCTCGTTTTAGCGACAACATCTTACCGAATTGCCTCGAAACTCTGTTTAGAGAAAATGGCGGCCGCCGGCATGCTGCTGCTTGCCGAATCGTTAGCGGTGAACCCTTGGCGGTGCACGCTCGAGCTTGATATTATATCATATTTTCCCGGAGCGATACCGAGGGTGACCACAAGGTCTGTTTGGAAGCCTAGCTTGCCGCCGGGTACAAACCGCATTTCTCTAAACTGAGCCTTCACGTTCTCTAAACCAGAGGTGTGCAAAGGGGGGGGGCGCAGGACGATGTCTGGGGGTCGCAAGGTATCACGGAGCCGACGAGGTGCCGATGGCGCTTTGACACAGTTTCAAATATTTTACTGCCAAGTGCTACCCGCATGTCTTTAAAGGGATACTGGAATGAAAATTGAAATTTTACTTTCGTGTCCATAAATTAGTTGAATGTGACCTATAATACCCGTAAAGCGTTTCATTTGCACGAGAGCGCGTGCAAATGAAACTGTATTTATTATTTCATTATCGCTGCGTGACCTCTCGTCGCGGTTATGGCTTTTATAGCTTTGCGGTCTCGGGGAGCGGGGGGGGGGGGTGACAAAAGACCTAAGGGCCCCGGGTGCCAGATGGTCTAGCTACGCCACTGCTCACAACTCTCGGTTTTATGTACAACGAGAAAGAACAAGGTGAAGGAAGTGGATGAACCATTATACAGGACAATAATTTCATTTACTACATCAGTACATTCATTTATATTTACGTCTTTCATTTACATTTTTCATTTACATTCATCAGTACTTGAACCATTTTACATTACAATCTTCGCAATTACGTGTGCACGCGAGCGCGTGAGGTGGGGCACCGGGTCGGTCTTCGCGCTCGCGCCGGTATAGCTTTGGCTGTGGTGCCCGTTGGGTGTAAAACGTATTATAGGCTGTGCTAGGCACTGATCGCCGGCTGATGGGCGATCACTGATATTTTTTCACTCTTAGTTTCGTCTTTCATAGCCTAGAGGTTATTTTCTATCCCTTCAAAAAATAACGTCGTATATGGTTCATATTCATTACCTCTGTTTACGTTTTGATATTTCACTATTTGGTTAGCTGTGTTTTAGTCCAATTAGTCTAACAAGCACCTTTCTTAGAATGCCCCGGATGGAAATATAATTTTTCTTCTTTTTTTCAACACCAGCCACTTCCTTCACCAACTTCTTTCTCGTTGTACATAAAAACGTCAGTTGTACGCTAGTGCCTCTCCTGCCCACTTTTTCGTCTGAAATTCTCTCAGCGCTCTTTGTCATTTAGTATCAAGGCACAGTGCTAGGGCAGGCAATTGTTGGCTTCAAAACACGAGCGTGCTGGGTTACGAGGATTGCAGGCTGGGCTAGGCATCTTTCAGCATGAAGCTTTTATAATTCGCATATACATTACATTATATTATAATAAATGACATCATAATAACTCTATAGCATTTACCGTAACAACGTTCGGTCGTGTTACAAAGGCTAGCAATTATACTATGCTGACTGATGGCCTAGTTAGATTAGCGCTCTTTAATGCCTTTAAACCAACGACAGTTGACTCAATCGCAATCGGCCGGAGTTACACGGCAGTGCCAACTATCATTGAGCCGCTAATAATCATCAAGTCCTACTGAGCTGGCATACCGCAGTGAACTAATCGGGGTTCGCCCCAAAGGAGGTTAGAAGGCTTTTAGAGGCCAAGACGCCAACCACGTAGCTTCCGCAAGCCATACCCTTTTGACGCTCGCCCCTTTTTCACGTTTCCTCGCTCTCCCGCCCCTAACCAAAACAACCCTTCTCAACTAGAGGACCCTATGCCGTGGTGCTCGAGTTGTTCAAGGTTTACATGTTTACAGCGGCACGCGACAGTGCAAGCATGCGCGGCGTTCGGTTATGTTCTGATCGTCTTCGCTGGAAACTCGGTGATCATCGACAATCGTCCGTATGTATCTGGTGAACGGAGCAAGGCTGTTGATAGGTGCACTGTTTGACGTCCATGCCAAACATGGTAGCGATGCCTTTTTCATGTACCTCGACTGGTTCTCGACCATGGTAAGCATCGCAACTCATAAAAATATCGAGCGCCATTGCATATGACTTCACCTATGTACATCTGAACTAAATAGGCGTTCCAAAATGACAGCGATACAAGCGCTCGACTGTGTAAAAATAGCGTGATTGGCGTAACTTGTGTAACTCGATTTTTAACTTTGCGTATGGTGACGACGTAGCTCAGTTTGAGACGTTCAGCCGGCATACGACTGCGCGCCCTCCGCGTCTGCGTCCTGTCAGAATTGTGTTTCAGTTTTCCTCGTTTTCTCAGGTGTATATTTTAGCACTGTATATGTGTCGTGCTGACTGGGCAGCGTGAGCTTCTCGTGCTCGCGCTCGGTGTACTTTTGTAAGTAGAAATTAAATCCGTCTCTATGACCCGAACGTCCCAGGCGTGTTTTGTTTCTTCACCTCCGGGCAGGGTGGAGGCGTTCCGGAATAAAATAAGACAATGCATGAACTGTACCTGGAGGAATACGGCTCTACAGTTCTTCGACACGCTCTCGTCGGCTGCTTTGAACTGCAAAGTCTACAGTCCACACACTGAGATCCTCTTCGATTAGGTCGTCACTGCCGCGAAGGTGACCCCGGAAAGAAACCCATCGCTTTCTCAGTTCGCTGAGCATCGGATGATCACTTATCATTTCACGTTACTCCGAAACTCGGAAATTAACGCACGAGAGCCCTACCGGGGAAAGTGAATCTCTGCAGAAGACAAACCGGTGCCACTTTTGCAGCCGCTCACACAAGAAAGCCCCATCAAGACGGCGCGCGACGCCACACACTTTTGTTTCGCCGCCCTGCCGGCTCTGCTCGGGACCGTACAAAAGAAACGCGACAACGCAACGCCACTAAATAAAAAAATTCACCGTGTTTACACGTGACGCGCGTCGTGTTTTAATAATTTTTTTCAGGTTTACATTCTTCATGTTTAAGTTTTTTTTTTTTTTACTGGGCTTCTAAACATGACGTCATGGAGACTTACTGTCTCCTAAGCTCCTAAGTTCGCCCCAATAGGGCCAATGGACGGCGTCGAAGTTGACAGTCTGACAATGATCTTATGCCCATGGTTTAGCCAATCGCGGAAAGTAAAGCCCCCGCAGCGGCGCTTTTTGTGGGGTACGTCGCTAACAGTATGCTGTTTCAAAAATAAAGCAGACAAAAACAACTTTCATATTGGCCTCATGCAATGCCTTGATATGGCAGAAAGCGAGTACATTTTCTCCCTGCGCCTAATTATAAAAATAGATCACAAATAATTTGTCCGTACTAGATGGCTTGGCACATTTCTCATTCAGCTACAGAAAAATATTGGTCAGTTACGTTGTTTTTCTTTGAAATCCATGGCATTAAAAACGGTGCTGAAATCTCTACTAGGTATATTTATGGTTGTATGGTTGTACACTGTGGGACATTTTTACAGCGATCAAAGCATCGCCACGTTTTTGCAAGGGGATTTACGTGCCGAATCATTGAAGCGCATCTCAAAAACCGGGGGACACGTTGAGAACTGGGCACTATCAACTGGGTCAAGACCTACTTGTTCATCTAGACGATCAAATTTCAAGTCAAGTAATGAGAGCTATTTGCAATTATAAAAATGGATGGCAAATTGCTAGGCCATTTTGCTCCATATGTGAAACGTTCTAGCGTCACAAACCTACAGGTGTACGTTTCCGGACGCCAGAGGCATACGTTCAAAGCGCACGTGATGAGATGGTTTAAGGCGTATGATGTGTAAAGTTGCTAGTTCCTAGATTGAGGTGCAACTCCACCCTTGGTTAGTGTGATTCTGAACCAACAGATGGCAATGGGATCACCTTCCAGACCTGTACATCAATGCGAGAAATCATGTGCGGTGGCGCTTCGATACCGTGGAGTATTTTTCGATATCCTGGAATTGACATCCCTGGTCCTTCGATTGTTTTTCTCTGCGCGAGCTTTCTTTGGAACGCGCATGGCTGCTCCAGCTATGGCGCAAGGGTGCCAGTTGCCTACGCTTCGAGCTCACGTCTCAAGCGAATACGGTCTGAACAAAACGCGAAAATCATCCTGAGCCAAAAAGCGAGACACACGCACAACAAAACAACCGACACTTTGAAAAATATAAAATTGCCAGTGCGCCTTTAGCACCCCGCTGGGATTTCGGAAGCCAATTACACATATCTCAATGTGATCAAATTTTCATGACGGGCCGGCCCGTTTTGTCGTGCATGTGTCCGTCTCTTCGTGAATTTCCAGGAAAACGTGATGACGTCATAGACTTGGGTTTCCAAATTTCTAGCTAGAGGAATAAATACCTCAAAAATCAAAACAAATGAACAATTTTTCGAGGGTCAGTTGTTTCACTTAGGTAGCTGGGTGTTTATTTTGAGCAGAACCACGGGACAGGAAAACACAAAAAATGGCACTCAGGTTTAGATTTTGAGTTTGGTAAACCGAAAGAAGGACTGGTGCGGGAGTCAAAATAAAAGAATGTCAAGGTTAAAAATTAACTCGCGGCAACAAATGAAAATAATTAATTTTAATATGAGTTAGTGAAAAATGCAATGACTGGCCAGCAAAGATTTTGGGTCAGTGGGCAGCTTTTGCAAAGAGTTTAAGCAATGTATTAGTCTTCATTTTGTGATATATACGCGAAGCTAGTGGTGAGCGAAAATGAAAAATATCCAAACGCGTAGAGTTTGACCCTGTATAAAATATAGTGTAAGCACGCTCATGGTCCGACGATTAAGACTGAAACAGCGCTACATTTTGCACTACCCTTGAGCGTATCGAAAGTTAAGTGCGTATCGAAAGCTAAAGCTTGTACACATATACTGCAGAGAACGAAATGTTTCAAAGTTTATAGTACTTTATTACCCTCAGATTTCGTGTAAGTTGTCTCCTGATTGCTTACAACAGAAAAAAGGAACCATTCTATCTCTCGGTTGATAGAAAGCAACACCTGTTGACAGCTACCAATCATCTCACTACCGATTATGAGTATTCACTGCGTGCCAACGGTCGCGCGCTTAGAACAAGTTTTTCTCACGTGATTTTATACTATCGCAGTTGTTGTTGAAAAACATTGTTTACTCTGGCAAGCGACCACATGTCTAGTCTAGAATATTTTGTATTGATTGCGGCACACGTGGAAAGTGGCCTTGGTTTTCTTGCAATCCGCAAAATATAATGCTCCTTGTTTTCCTTGTTCTCTAGTGCATGTACCACACAAAAGAGCACAAGCTAAATCGCAGTGGGAAACGAAAACAATAATGATAAACAAGTGTGTAATCACGTGACAACTGAGGACATTGCACATATGCAGAAGGTAAGCTTCGCTTCACTAAATACATTGCCAGTAAAATATTAGGTTTTATCGTGCGAGCGAAGCGGAACATACAAGCGCGACCATGCTGCCCTAAGCAACTCTTCCATTGAACAAGCGCACCGTTCAAAGCATGGAGCTTGCTTTTATAGCTTGTGGTGCGCTCAGTTGTTTTAAAACGCAAATATAATCAATTCTCTATTTTTTCATTAAGTGCGCGTATGTTTTGTTATTGTTGTTGTTTGTCTTTTGCGTTAACGTGACAATTTTTAGTTATATGATATTTTTCCAGAAGTTTGGCTAGTAGAGTTTGTTTCATCATAAGAGCCGCATAATCAAAGGTGTAGACCAAAAAAAATATATAACGCGAACACGCGAACACATAATGAAAATGCAATGTAACGGCGCATTCAAGGTTAGTAAATTTTTTTAGAGAGCAGGAGTTTTGTAGGGCGACAATGCCACCCATTGGAGATCATAAATTTTGCCAGGGCTGCACAACTGTTAGCTCGGGGTCTTTAACGTGCATCAGACAGTATATGTGATACGCGATCGCACGACGGTAGGACGCAGATGGGCGACAGAACCCAGGGTTCCTGCTAAAGCCCCTTGATTAAGGCGTTCTTTACAAGTACCGCTAACTATTGTTGTGGTAACGCGCAAGACACGTGACAGGAGCGGGTGCTCCGCCACCATTCGCTTCCGAAGGTTAGTCATTTCCAGAGTTTCGAACCGGAATCTTTGCCGCCATCTTGGAACTGAACCGGAACTGAACCGGAAAAAATATAACGGTAACCGGTTAAAACGGTTCACGGTATTTTTTTTATTACAAAATGAGTGTTTGAGAAGTATAAATTAGAAGTGTATTTCTATGTAGTGAACAAATTGTCATATACCGAATTGACATGTATGAGAAATTGTGGGTTTTCGTTGCGCTTTTGTATTGGCGCTACAATTAATCGTGTGTCACGTGATCACGTGACGTCATGGTGTCAAGACATGCTGTCAAAGAATGTCATGTCACGCGGTCCCGTGTGGCGTAGTCGCGTGACTCACCGCGTCAAGTCGACTTAAATTCAGAACGCCAATATAGTCCGTCGCAACTCAAGAAGGTAGGGCGAGGGAAAGGAAGGCCGGGAGGAGGAAGCAGGCGGAACGCTGAAGAGAGGAGGTTTCCCCTCTCCTCTCCAGCGTTTTGTCTGCTTCTTCCTCCCCGGCCTTCTTTGTCCTCGCCCTACCTTCTTGAGTTGCAACGGACTATATATATAGATTTATTAGCGTTGTTGATACCGTTACGTCACATGCCATCACGACGTCCCGCCGTGAGTCACGTGACATCGTGACATACTCGATTGTCATGAGCCCGAGTGAGTGCTCAGGTCCTTGACAATCAGCATCGCTAAACATTCATGTTGGCTTGTGTTCAATCAAAGGTGAGAATAGCCGAACTCTAACAATGTCTAAAGCTCAACACACGCTTTATTCGTTGCCAACCCCAGCGCATGACTATGATGAACACTGGCGATATACAGCTAGTGTCAGATCCCATCGCCGCTTGTTTTAATAGCGAGTTGAGGAGGAGAAAGTTGTTGCTTTCCTTTATTTTTTATTCGTCTGCCATTCAGCGGAGAGGAAAACTAATGGGTGTTTTTGCAAGCTACTACCCTATTGGAAAAACCAGCTTAAGCTGGTTAAGCTGGTCCCAGCTTCAAGCTGGGTTATTGCCCCAGCATGCCCAGCTTGCCATGCTGGTTGATCTGGTCATGCTGGTCCCAGCTTGGCATGCTGGTCCCAGCTTGGCATGCTGGTCATGCTGGTTGATCTGGTCATGCTGGTCCCAGCTTCAAGCTGGGTTATTGCCCCAGCATGCCCAGCTTGGCATGCTGGTTGATCTGGGCAAGCTGGTTGATCTGGTCATGCTGGGTGATCTGGTCACACTGGGTAGATCACCTAGCATGACCCGATCAACCAGTATGACCAGATGGTTCAATGGTTTGTCATGCTGGGGGAATTGGCTGAACAAACCAGTTTAGCCATTCAACCAGCTCAAATTAATACACAGGTAAACAAGTTATGCCTAAATGCCTCGAGGAACATTTATTAAGAGGACGGAGGCTTGGGTGTAAATCTTGTGTGCTGTTTCACCCAAGCATGCACAATTATTCTTTGGGTGCAGGTGGCTCCCTCTTTCTTGTGCCTTGTCTCGCGTTGTCGGGCAGGAACTCCTTCAAGATCTCCCGCACAACCTTCTGAAGTTCGGGGCCCGTGTGACGAACTTCGGTGGGTTTGGCTCCCTCGTAGTACATGAGACCATCTGGGGAAATTTTAAATAGATCTGTGTTAGATGGGCAATAAAATAAACAGTAAAAGGGCTAGGTGGTACATGATTTGACTGGAAAAGCGCCTAAAAAGCATGGACACCTGAGAAGGATGGACAGGACCAAGTGCTAGCTTACAATTGAACATTTTTGTGTTGTTGTAAGTTAGCGCTTGGTCCTGTCCATCGCTTTCTCCTGTTTTTTTAGGTGCTTTAGTCAAATAAAGTAAGCTCCAAGATTTCCTCTTGTTTGGCTCATCAAACTTTTCTGAAGACAATGTGTATGTCACGTTCACTGCACAGTTTTTCTGCATGCAAATGTTTCAAACTACCAAAATTATTGAGAACTTGAGTTTTACTTTTCAGAAAGTATGATCTAAGAGCAACAGAAATATAACTTATACAAATAAAAGGGCAAGGACAGTGAGCTGTGGGTGAGGGCATAACATAATAAAATTTCAAACAGGTCGGTGAAAAGGCCAATGTCAAAACACTACCTGCTTCCTTCCCCTATTGCACAACAAGTGCAATAGTGGAAGTGATTGACACAGTGTTTCAGTTTTATGTTCATTAACACTGATCCCAAACTCCCATAGCGATAAATGTATCAATTTCTATTTAATCTGTTTGCTTTCCCTAAGGTAAAAATTACAATAATATGCAGTCGATTTGATGTGTTGGACCATTGCTGTCCCCTTATTCTGCGCTGCTGCCCCTTTTCTCACCTCTTTGCACTGACTATGGCATGACGCTCGATGCAAGCCTTTTACTGCTGTGCTTAGTTTTGCTTGCTTTCCCGTCCTATTACTGGTTTAATTTTTTTTGTGATCCCAACTTTTTAATCAAGCAGAAGCAGAGTACAGGTAATCTTCACCCCCTCATACTAGCACGCATGTGGAGCTTCACTACTCTGCACTCATGTGCCAGGAGCAGTGCTTGACGGAGGTCAACATCTGGGTCAGCTCAATGGTCTCTAAAGTTTTGCTCACTATTAAAGGCTGCCATGCGTTAAGTTGCGACTGAAAATTAATTGCTAACTTTAAAGAACACTTCTGAAAAACAAACACACAGCCGATATTGCAATAACCATAAACTTCCCCAAGGCTGTGAAAGCCTATCTCAAACAAGCTGCAGTCATAATTGCTTCCTCTCATTTATAGGCCTCCCAACGCTTAATTGGCTGTCACTTTTCCCTAAAACATCTCGTCAACAAATTCTACTGTATTTCGTTGAACTCGCTTAAATTGCAAAGTAATGCAAAAGGATACCAAAAACGGTAAAATTAAAATTATAAGGGATCTCCAGAAGTAGAGATATACCGTAATAATAAAGACACGGAAATAATTATCCTTTCATTTCTGTAAATCATCTACCCTCCATGCACTACATTGCATGACCCTGTTAGCGAGAACAGAGAATCAGCAGCTTTTTTTAGTACATTAAAAGCAGAATGATGGGCAGAAAACTTTACAACTTAGGTTAGTTCTCCAAATTAGCTCTTTCCACCATGCCAGTATGACAATGACAAACCACAAACTCATAAAAAAAGGCAATCTTTTTTTTTGCGTTAGGAGAATAATGGGCAAAGCACCAATTCCTAGGGAAAAAAAATTAAAATATTGTAATCTTTTGCTTGCGTTAGCAGCGTCGTGCTTGTACATAATTATTGAGAAAAAAAAATATTTTAAACAAATTTTAAATCTTGCAGAGCATTTTTACTTCATTGCAGAACAGTTGCTTTTAATTGCAAGAGCTGTTCAAGGACAAACTTTTTCACTTACTTGCAAGGGCCACCAGTTTCACTGGGGTTACTGGGAGCTTCCCCTTTGCCCCATCCTTCAAATGACTCCGGCAAGGGGCACCGGTCACACTTCTCGCACACATCTCTTCATGTGTATAAATACTCCTGCATAGGTCTTTCACAAATCTTTTTGCAGGGAGCCTGTTTACTAAATCATCAATCTTTATCTTCGAAAGCTTTATCTTCCCACCGAGGTGTACCTGCAATGAAAGAGCATTTGCTTAGTCATGAAAGTCTAACGACTTTCAGAGCTTTTGCACGTGCTTCCCTCCTCGCCCGCACATCATCTGCTCACGCTCGGTTCGGTCATTCTGGGCTTCTGGCCAACAACTACTTAGCTGCCTGATCACTTTGCCGCATACAGCATATTTTTTTATATTTCAGCTTTTTCATCAAGCTTGGCCTATTTAGCTTGCTCTACTGCAGCTTCTCATTGTTTCCTTCATATATATTGTGAATGCATTAATGAAGCCCTGCAATAAATCTTGGTCAAGTTTGAAGTTTCACTAAAACTGACCTCACAAAACATAGGAACCCAGATAAACCAAAAATTTCCCGAAAATCACAATATTTAAAAACATATTGGCAAACGAAAATTAAAAAAAAAGCAAAAAAATTTTTTCTCAATGTTGCCAGTGGTACGCCAATGGCACGAGTGAAGCCCCATGAAGCGTGTCTTTAGAGAGTTGTCAATCCACAACAGGCTCATTCAGTCGAGCGTACCGACGTCACAAATGCACCGAACCAAACCGCTACACTTCACGGTACACACAGGAACAGCAGGTTCAAATAGCCGAAATCCAGATTTCGTAGTAAACACTCTCTTTTCGGACGCCACTAGTCCTCCCGAGATTCCTGACACTCTCGACACTGTGTGACTAGTGAACCCACTTGCAGCAACTCCAATTGATGAGCATTCAGCTTACTTTCAAACTTGGCTGTGAGTGAAAAGATTTTATAGCATTAACTTAGTACTTTGTGGCAGCAGGAATCTTCTAAAAGCAGAAAAAATTTCCAATGATGAAACACAAAATGCTAACAATGAAACAATGTGGTCGCCTACCATGCCATCTTCCTCAGAAAAAGCCGGTGGTGTGGGCTCTTCCCTGGCCAAAACAGGCACTGGCAGCTGAAGTCCTGTAACACAGATGTTATCTTAAGTAAGATGGAACAGCATTACCATGGGATACACTTGATAACAAAGGACACTATGTATTGTCCCCAATTGCATTAGAGCACCCATTCAAGTAATAAGATGTATAATTAACAAGCGTTTTATATGTACCGTAAAATACCAAGGAAATGCCTACCCCATTTTGCCGAAAAATGGGTTGAACTATACTGTAAGTAGAAAAGCACCAAATAAATAAGGACGAAGTTGACATAGAATAGATGAAGCACTCTCAACTGAAGGTTTATTGAACCAAACAAATATATTTTTGTGATTCTGAACGTCCCCCCCCCCCCACCCTTTTCAAACAAGACACCTGAAAAAAAGTTTGTATGCCAATGTAAGCACCCCCATCCCATGCAAGAAATTTGAGATCGGCGATGCCGGTATCGTCTTGTTATCCATTAAGCTCGAGCGCCGGAGTCGCGAACGGTCGCTAGCGCTAGGTTTCATCACTTGGGGGAGGCTGGTCTTTAACTTTTTGTTTTTTATTTTTCATTTATCGTGCTGAAATTTAGTATACTGGTGTATTTCTCAGTGGTTATTTCAAATATACGATTAGTTTTCAGGTAGCTTTACGAGATCCTTAATTATTAAAAAATTTGTAATTTTAATTAGGTCCTCTTTACGGGCCGTTACCATAAAATTGTTCAGAATATATCAGACATTTTTATAGAATTGCATTCACCAAGGCATGTTTTGTGCGGTGATGCTATTTGAAGCCTGATTTAATGATATTACGTTGGTAAAAAACATTTGCAATCAAGTTGCACAAAACGGGAGGCTATATCTTTTTGAGACAAATTAATTTAAATTATTGTATGAGCTATAAATTAACAAAAATAGCATCACCGCACGAAGCATGTCTTGGTGAATGCAATTCTATAAATATTACTGATATATTCTGAAGAATTTCACGCTAACGACCCGTAAAGAGGACCTAATTAAAATGACAAATTTATTGGTAACTCAGGATCTAGTAAAGCTACCTGAAAACTAATTGCATATTTGAAATCACCACTGAGAAATACATCAGTATAAAATTTCAGCACGATAAATGAAAGAGATGGCAGTGTTCATCGGCGTTCGTCCCGCAATCATACTCTGTTGACTGTGCATTTGTGGTATGCGGAAGTCCTCCACCATGAGTGTGAAGAGAATTTCATACACAATGAAGTTGAAGCGAACGGTTATTTCTTATGCGGAGGATAATGGAAATCACGACACTACTGAACAGTTCAAATCGGACAGAGCAGGTGTGATTTGGTGGAGGAGAGAGTGGAATCTGATCTTCAAGGGTGCCGTGATCCACAAAAAATTTACAGGACCGCGCAAGTGCCAACACCTGGAGCTCAAGATGGAGGTCTGAGAGTTTGTCCGCAGCGAGCGATGCGGCGGCTTTGCCCTCACAGCCGATGCCATCTAAAAAAAGACTATGAAAATCTCCACATGGATGCAAATTCTCTGTCCGGCCTTCGTGCAGGCAGAGGCTGGGAGGAGCGCATGATGAAGAGGAACGGCTTCTCTTTGAGACGCCGCACCACTATCTGCCAGAAGCTACCGTTGGACTCCAAGAATAAGCCTGTCAACTTTCAACGCTATGTGATGAAGCTGTGTCGGGAATCTCGCTATGGACTCGGGCAGATCAGCAATGCCGGGCAGATCAGCAATGCCGATGAAACCCCAAAGTACATCAACATGCCAAGGATGTGCGGCATGACCGAAGTAGGCGCTCGAAAAATCAAAGTGTGTACAACTGGGTATGAGAAACAACGGGTGATTGTAATGCTGTGCATCACAGCCGACGGTCGGAAACCCGCACTCTACATCATCCTCAAGAGGAAGAACATGCCGAAGAATGAGACAGTACCAAAAAACGTAATCATGAGGGTACAAAAGGGGTGGATGATGAGTGAGCTGAAGCAGGACTGGATCAAAGTTGTGTGGCAGCAGTAGCCGAGAGCATCACTTGGCGGTCCCAAAGGCACGAAGCCCATGCTTGAGCTTGATGTGTCCTGTGGTCACCTGACCCCAGAGATGAGCAGTAGCAACTGCGACCTGGTGGTCGCTGCTACAGCCCATCGGGGTTACAGCCCCTCAACGTCTCCATAAACAAACTGTTCAAGGAAAACTTGCGGCAAGAGTACAAGGAGTGGACGTGCAGCCCCAACCAGAAGAAGACACCGACGGGAAAGCTGCAGAAAGCCTCTCCATCAACCGTCGAGACGTGGATCTTGGACGCTTGGAAGAGGGTTCGTGCCGATGTTGTGGTGATGTCGTTTAAGAAGTGCAAGAGTGATCGCAGTGGGTTCCAGATTCAACATTCTGTACGCTTCTCGATCACATCCTTCACGCAGCCAGTGTGTTCCGGATCTCGAGATTCTGCACACTTTTTGGTAGCGCAACCAGTGCTGCAGTGGCTACAGCCAAAGTTGTTTCTAGTAACGTTGGATACAGTGTACTACTGTGATTGCTGCACAACCATCCGAAATGCACTGATGTGATTGGCCTAAGCCATTCTGGAGCACCCTTTGGAGCAGCCAATACAGTGTTTTGGAGCAGCAAATGTGGCCTTTGGAGCAACCGAAACAGTAATTTGGAGCAGCAAACGTGTCTTTTGGAGCAGCCAAGACAGCGTTTCAGAGCAGCAAAAGCGGCTTTTGGAGCAAATATTCTTAGAAAAATAAAAATATTTCATTTTTAAGTGCTGTACAAACGAAGGGCACTTTGTGTTGTGTTCTCATGTGACGTGTTGTGACGGCACTCACTGCTTGTGTTTCGACTGCTGAGACATCCCACAAGTGTACAGTGCTGTAGGCATTGCCGAGCAATTCCGAAAACCCCCTTGCCACCGTTTTACTGGTTCCCGACGTGCCAGTTTTTCTTCAAACGTAAGCAAACGTAAAACAATGGATGGCAAGCGCCCCGGCTGGTGCCTCTGTCGTGCAATCATGTTCACATGCACGTGAGGGCAACTTGGCAGGCTTGCAGGTGCGCATGCTTCGTCACGCGAGCGGAGACAACGGCTGTTCGATCGAAACCGAAACCATGCCACTCCACTCTGTTGCCAACTGATTCTGAAAATTGTATGCAAAATGTAATTGTCGAGCATATGACAAAGAACAGTCCAGCGATCCGTGCTTGCCAGGCCGGCAAACAAGGTACCGCGTGCTTGCCAGGCCGGCAAACAAAATCCAAAATCCAACACACACACACAAAAAAAAAGAACCTGAGCGCATCGATGCAATACATCGCGACCCAGGGTCAAAACGTTCTTGGAGCGCTTTGTGCAACGACTGACTTTCGCGACACACAAGCGCGTTGTGCGGGTTCAGCGAGCACACTTTGCCTCCTTTGCTTTAGCCCCCTTCTCTTCACCAACTTTCTTTTGCGGTAGATTTTATACGTACCGGGGACCCTCTCGAAAGAAAGCCCACTGAGAGAAACCTAGGTAATCAATACTTCGACACGGCAGTAGTAACGGATATTTGAACAAGAACAGGAATGCTGATGAACATGCGGCAGTACCTAATTTCATTTTAAAAGCCGTCATATCTGCAACGACGTGGGGACGGCAACACCCGACGTCGCGCGGCCACAGTGACTGAAAGGCAGTGAAAAAATATAGTTTTCCTAAGTCTTTTGTTTTCAAAAACGAGTGCTCCAGCAAACACAATATAACTCCCGCCGCAAAAAAAAAATTGTTTTGTTTTACAGCATGACGGCATGGCTGCTACCTGGCACGCTAGCGTCGGAGCGTCCGCACACACCCGCGTCTATCATGAAAACATTTATAAAAAAAAGACGTGAGACGAGACCCACAAGACCAGGAGAGCGCGAAACGCGAGATGGCAGGAAAACCATTGAAGACTGGATGGACAATTGATGCAGGGTACTTTGTGTCGGGCGTCCGCTTGCGCCATATAACACACGCATGCTCAATTACGGCACTCGGTTTAGTTTCGGTGTTGAAAGGCGATCAAAATTGGTTTCTTGGTACAGGCATGGCACAGATTACCCATATTTTGGCAAAATGTAGCAGGATGGAGCAAGGTTAGCCCCTTGGAGAAGTTTGGTGCAATTGGCACAGCAATCACATCAGTGGAAATGTGCAGAAAACTGCAGTGGCTGCCGCTGCCACAGGGTAAATATTTTGGTTGATGCCAGCGCTTTAAAAAGGGAGGCGCTTAATGTATACTTTGCAGGAATCCAAAGTTTTTCAAATGTTAGTATTGAGTGCTTTAGGAAATGGGTACTTCCTCGGTATTTTACGATATGTGTGTTTATTACAATCGACTCCCCCTTAGGGCAGTCCCTGGCCTGTAGTGTGTCCTCAATTAATAAAAATAAACCATGTACTGGCAGAGCAGTACCCATATTTTAAATGTTTTGTTTTTAGCTTCAATTGCAGGCATCAAGCAAAGGCTTGACATTGACTGTCTTCCTATAAAATTCACTAATGCATTTTGATATACCCTTTACACTCCCCCACCTAGAAGTCAGATTATCCTTCCTTCTTCATTTGTGCACTCACCTTGTTGTTGACCGACTGGCAGGACGTCAGCCGCTGGCGAGAGAGCTGCGGGAAGAGTCGGCACAGTCTGCACTCTCTCAGCAGGACATGTTGGCACTTGGTTTGCTGGCAGTGGACAAAACAAGAAACAAGGAGCTTGCAATGACAGTATGTGGAAATAAGGCACCATATATTTTAGAATGCCAGCACCAAATAAAAAGGCTTAACCTCCCTGCCATTCATCAACATCCAATGATGCTTACTGTAGCATCCTTTGCACCCCCCCCCCCCTGCAAGTCAGTTTATTTTCTGTATTTCTGGCACTCACCCAGTACTCGGTCAACAGGCGGTACCAGAGCTCGATCCACTAGTACTTTAGCAGGCAATGCACGCTGTGTAGATGGGCATCCTGGAGACATAAAAGAAAGATGTGTTACAGGCAAGTGCAATGATCAATCGCTGCCTTGTAGGGCAGTATTTGAGAGACGTGAGACCCACTGGGCAATTTAGAAGGTTGAAAAGAAATAACCTGGCCAGGCAAACACCGTAAATTACTTGCTTTTATAATGCACCCAAGTATTGAACGCACTCCCCAATTGAGCATATAAAAGAATTGCTTTTTGTTTCCCTGTGTATTTATTGCATCCAGAATATGCAAAGGAAGCAACAAGAAGTTAGAAAGAAAGCAGTACGAGACAAAGCACCCAGTAGGCTTGGGCAAGAAGGTGGTGACTCAAAATTACCAAGAACATGGCACGCAAAAGCCCAGAGTCGCCGACAACAAGCAGACAATGCAAGGCGAGGACGCACGGGTGAGGGGGAAAGCATGCGCAGAGCAATGGTTCGCTCGTTGCCGAGATGCACAACTATGGAAGCATGTGCTTCAATGGCATGCCTCGCGGAACAACCGAGCCGTGAAAGTGAAAGTGACTGGGCGTGTTCCGTATTTAGACATTATGCATACTTTTTAATCACATGCTTCACAGAGCCAGCCAAAGTGATTAGGGTAGCTGAAGAAGGCTGCCGTGTTCCACATTTCAGCATTCTCCACACTTTTTGCTAGCAGTACAGATACGTGATCAGCACAGTCAGAAAGATAAAGAAATAATTTTCTGGATGCACCCAAGATCTCGGCAAACAGCCACGATATCAGGCACGGGGTTCTTCAAATTTATGCAGTTTTCGTTGCATTTTCAGTCCACATATTCTGTGTTAATAATTTGACACTACTTAGGAACCCAGCACAGTAAGAAAAAAATCTTAGCTTGATTTTCCTTACCATAAAAGGTAGAAAAAGGCACTTTCCCAAACCATACCTAATTTCTGCGTTTATCTTTCAAAGTCGCCATACATAACTGTCACACACCCCAAGAAGCAGCTTCATTTTTGGACAAAATAAAGGTGTTAATTATGTGAATAACCACGGTATATTTTCTTTGAGCATACTGGAGGGTTATGCTCAAATAGAGACCTGGCGAAAAGGCACTCTGCTTGGAGAACGCAATTGCCATTCTTTTTTGGGGGAAAATTGTGCCAATTTCAGGAGCCTCTGTCTCCCAGAGGTGCTCATGTAATTTAAGTAGCAACACCAGCCTTCTGATCTTGCTAAAGGCTTGTCACGGCTGCAAATTGCCGTGAATGCAATGTATATGTTTCACTTATCCTATAGTAGACAGAAATTTTGCAAAGCATTTCTTTCTCTCACTACTCAGAGCCATGGCTAGCAATGAACAAGGCAAACAAAAAACAAAATAAAGAAAAGCAGTTAAAACTTGCCTGTGCCAGAAGTTGAAGCCACTGCAACTGGGCCTCGGTGAACATCCTTCATTGGATAGGGTGCATGCTCTAAATAGAAGGAGATGCACAGATGGATGTGAGAAAAATGGAATGGCATATCAACATTACCAAGCAACTCACCCTCCTCCAGGAATGGTGGCTCATAAAAGGGAAGCATGGCTAGCAATGAACAAGGCAAACAAAAAACAAAATAAAGAAAAGCAGTTAAAACTTGCCTGTGCCAGAAGTTGAAGCCACTGCAACTGGGCCTCGGTGAACATCCTTCATTGGATAGGGTGCATGCTCTAAATAGAAGGAGATGCACAGATGGATGTGAGAAAAAATGGAAGGGCATATCAACATTACCAAGCAACTCACCCTCCTCCAGGAATGGTGGCTCATAAAAGGGAAGCCCCTCATAGGAGGTAGTGGCTGTCTCCCTACTCTCTCCTGCGGCAACTACTGAAAAATTAAGTTTGAATTGAACCAGAAGGCAAGCAGTAAAAACCATCTTCCTTTCAAAGTTTTCTTTAACTATAAGAGGGGAAACATACACACCAATTTTTGTGGCCAGGGCCTGAGCCAGCTGCCGACTGTGGCTCCTTTCTTTGGCCAGTTCTTTTCTTAGTTCTTTTATAACTTCCTCTTTTTCCCTGAGGACACTGATGGGTACCATGTCACTCTGGTAGCGGCTGGGTGCCTCCGTCTGCTTGATCTGGGCAAAAATGTGTTTGTTTGCTGACTTTAATCAACTGCCTCAATAATGAAACCTGTATGGCTGTGGCTAGAATCCCGTCCAGACGAAACGATCGTCACCGCTAGAGTTCCGTCTAAACTGCCAATGTCCAGTCTCCGAAGTGATCTTCTTAGGGCTTTTTATTCAGTGTCGATGAAACATGCATGTATCACTGAGCGCGTGTTAACCTAACCGGTCCACCCGTTCACGCCACTTCGCAGCAACAGTATTCGGCGGCTCATTACAAAAATGTAACTCCCTGACCCACCTTACACGCCGCTTCACGGCAGCAGCACCCCCGTTGCTCAGTTTATAGTTCCGTTTTGACGGAATTCTACACTGTTTGCTATCGTTCCTTCAGTGTGGACAGAACTTCAGTGGCAACTATCGTTCCGTCTAAACGGAACTCTAGACACTTCCAACTTATATTGGCACAATTTCATACCTTCTGCTTTTTGCTGAAATCAGCGGCAATGTCATCCAGCCTTTTTCTCTTTCCGATTTCCTTTTGTTTTCTCTTCTCCTTGTGGCCAAGGTCCTGGACTTTCTAAATGCGAAGAGTAGGAATCTGTAACATTTATACAACTCAACCGCTAACAGCCCTAGACAAAATATCAAGGCTCGCTCAGTAAGGAAGTAAGGTGTGCAATTGCAAAAAAAAGGAAGTGGATATTCTGCCGGCAGCGGCACAATAACCTGGGCAAAGAATGCCGGCAGTTGTCCCCTATTGGGTCTCGTATAAAACTAATTGAGAAAACGGCTATTTGAAGCTATAGAGTAGCTCACTGGTAAGGTGTCTGTCTCACACACATCGGGACCCTAGTTCAATCCACAGTGTGGGCTTATTTTTCTTTTTTCTCAAACATTTTTTGTGTGTGTGTGTGTGGGGGGGGGGGGGGGGGGGCTTTTGGCAATATTTACAGCATTTCTTTTTCTTTTTTTACGATTAACATTGTAAAAATGTAATCTTGTGGATGAAACTTCGCTCAATTAAATGGTATGGGACTTCATCCTTCCCGGGGGTAAATGAAAAACAAAAAAACATAGCCCGGGAAAAAAAATTCCGCCAGTTTCGGACGGCGCGTGTATCACTGGGGAGCGGACGGCGCGTGTATCACTCGGACAGCGCATGTACCACAGTCTGCGGCTGCTCATTAGAAAAATATTAACACAATTGGCCCACCTGTACACCGGCAGCACAAGTATCACTGTCCTCCATTCACCCCAGGAAAGGGAGTCTCATTCCATTTAACTTAGCGAAGTTTCGTTGACAACATTAGTTTTTTTTCAGTGTTAATTGTAAAAAAGAAATGTTGTAGATATCGCCAAATGCCTAAAAAAAAAAACACATAATCCCTCATTGACGATTGAACCAGGGTCCCGCTGCGTACGAGGCAGACACCTTACCAGTGAGCTACTGTACAGCTTCAAATAGTCGTTTTCATAATTCGTTTTATACGAGACCCAATAGGGGCCAGCTGCCGGTATTTTTTTCCCCGAGTTAATGTGCCGGCTGCCGGCAGAATATCCGCTTCCAAAAAAAATAAACCGAGTTGATTTCATGAGAAAGGTGCCATTTGTTTTTTACTGTTTAAAAAAATGCTGACTAAAACAAGCTGCTTTGAGCAAATATTGAAAAAAAAGTGTAATAGTAATTATGCATAAATAAAATTGTGAAGTTTAACCCTTCTCTTTTAGCAGTGCCTAGGGTGCCGTCTAACGGCTCTCCACTGGATAGTTCAAGTGCCACCCAAAATCTTTATGGGGCAGTGCGCCGTCACATTCTGCGAATTGCAGAGCCCGCTGCCTCTGTAGACTGAACTTGGCTGATTCATATTTTGTCAACGTTCCAAGCACTCACAGTCGGAGAGGTGTGTTGAGCGGAAATTTAGGGGCAAGGTCAGAAAGCTTTTCAACTCAAACCGCACTTCTATTGTGACGTATGATCTATCAGAGGCTTACCACTGCTTTATTTTACCATCAAGTGCAAATCAAGCAATGTCGTGGCAATGAGGTATATTATTCTTTGTATTGTGATGCATGGGCGCAGAAGTTGGAGACAAAAAACAAAAAATCCTTCTGATAATAAAAAGCTATCTGTGATACGCAATATTGAACCTGGACTTCCATAAAGTAAAACAAATTGCTTGCTCAGCCTGCTAACCACTTCACCACCACAGCGACCTAAATATGTCATTTTTTTCGGTTTCTGATATCATTTTCAATGCAAGAAAATAAAATCCGAAAGAACCATGGTTAGTTTACTAGGAAAGAAAGAGATCATGTAAGCGTGCTAATTTCGGCTGAACTACAATAAAATACGATGTTAATCGCTAAAGGACGACACTTGAACACTTCGTAGCAGTACTGTCGGGAAACAATTGAACACTTGGTTGGAGCACCGTAAAATGGTACTCTAAAAATGCGTTTTTTTTTGTTGTTTTTTTAAGAGGGGAACATAAAGTTTTAAATGTTTTTCGGGTGGATGTGTTGAATTATCTCTCTCGGATAATGAATCTTTACAATTGGTTCAAGGAAAAGTGGCACAGAAAGGCAAAACTTGCCTTTCCTACTGGTCCTACGGGCTTTGCTGTTCCACCGAGAATCCTTGGAATGGGGTACCGTTTTGTCTGCATTTTCTTCAGGAGGTCATCCACAGACTCTGTGGAATATATACACATATATTAAATATAAATCTGATTTTTTAAACATACTTTTTGCAAAAAATAAAATAAATATGAACAGGATTTTGTAAATATCAGTTTAGTTGACATAACAGAAATACCAGGAAAGTTATGATCTGCGCGTGAGCGCGGCAGGACCGAGCGCGAGAACTTCACTTGTCATACGAGTGGATAAAAAAATAAAAATTCGAACTCTGGTAAGCCATTTTTTTTTCGGTCGTGGCCCGACGGGCGTACTTTAGCCAAGTGGCGAAACAGGTCTCTTTGTGCGGACCAAACATTTCTGACCAAGGTCGCACCCCAAAAGATTAAAGATGCTTCCATTCCATAGGGAAAGAAATGAAACTTACCGCCCAGAAGGAGCACGTGAGCATCGTAATAATCCTCTTCATCGCCGCAGTCCGACACCCAGTAGGCCTCGTATATCCGGGTGGCGTCGAAGTCCTCGTCATTTCGGGGCGAGCAGCTTCTGATCAAAGACGTTGGCAATATCAGCTGCCAACCGTCCGTATATTTTACATATGCGTGCATCTACTCTACAGCCTCCTATCTTAAAAATAGAAAACGAACCACCGAAACACGCTGAAGAGAAAGCAAAACCCGAACGAAACAAGCAGAGCAGCAGAGAGCGCAGATCGACACACCATACACAACGAGCAAACGTGATGCGTTCGGTTTGTGTCGAAGAAAGACAAATGTAATCGTTCTCAGTAAGGGCACGTGAAAGCAACCCTCAGTCACCCCCTCCTGAGCCACGCCCGCACCACCACTCACACTCACAAAAGTTATTGGCATTATCCGAACGGAGTGGGTGGAGAGTATGTATGATCTCTAAGGGGTGGGGACCCTGCATCGACGTCACAACACAGCACCGTTCCGCCATCGGTACGTACTTTTCGAACGCACCCTGCGCCTGCGGGTTTCGTTTTGGTCTGGCGGCGTTGTTTTGGTAAGGCGTCGGAGTTTGAGCGGTCGTGGTCGCCGTTAGTATATCTCTATGGGGTCGCCTCGGGCGTTGCTCGGACGCTGCTACTCGGAGCCCAATGCCTAAATGTTGTTCGGGTGTACCCGCTGCCTTGGCCGAAAGCTGGCCGATCGAAGCCAAGAAGGCTGCAACAGAATCAACTGCTGACAAAAACGCAAAAAATACGGACAAGTAGAAGAACAGGACAGGACAGGCTCTGTCCTGCCCTGTTCTTTTGCGCTCTTGTCCTCTATGAGGCTGCAACCCAGGGCCACATCCCTGGCTGTCGGCTTGGGAGTGCCATTGCTCCTAGTATGTCAAAAACAACAACAACGACACTGCTATTGAAACGTAAAGCAACGCGTACGCTGCGAGGCCTGCTGTCTGTAATCTTGACTCCTAATAACAGCAGGTATGTTGAAAAACAGTACTAGCCGATGTTTCATTATATTGTCGACTATTCTCGTGTGCGTGAGGTCGCTCACGACGCAGAGGAGGCCGAACTAGGGTGCCTACATGTTTCCGGAGCGGCGGGCACATGTAGGCACCCTAGATCGAACGAGCTCGACGGAAGGAAGAAAAACTTTATTGACAACCAGTTGTTGCACTTATTCAGTGCATGTGCAGCTGACCCCCGTCCAGGCCTTGCTGGGCAAGGGTGTCAGCCGCATATTGGATAGCCCACTTTTGGGCTCGCTCGTCAGGTTGGGCCAAAATACTGCCTCCGCGCATACACGACGTAGCAGACGACGCACCAGCTCCGGCGGGTCGTGTCACGTGACATCAAGTGTAAAAGCCAAACAACCTACATAAAAAAAAAATTAAAAACGCAATGAGGAAAAAAATTATGTGAGCAGCATGACAGTAATAGCAATAAGTAATATTTATTTCGACTCATGAGGGCCGTGGTGAAGGCGGAACAAGACAACAACAAACGGGACGCATTCGAATCGCGAAGAAAAAAAACAAATGCAATCCGCTCTTCGGGAAGGCACGTGACAGTAACCTCCAGTCACCCTTCTCTTAAGCGTGTCAGCACTCACAGATAGCGTTTGTTGACGATTTTTGAACGAAGGAGGTGACTGTAGTTGACTCTTTTCTCCGAAATCCGGAACTCCGGAGGACTACTTCAAATCATCGGGTGTTCGCGAGTCGCGACGATCGTCAATCATCTAGTCAGTCCTTGTGCTTGTAAGTCCGGCAGACTTCTTGACTGATATCCTTCGTATTCTACGTTTGGCGACCGAAATATTTATGACATGGCTACTCCTGGCAAACGACGAAAGCGGTACCTAGACGCAGACGAGCCTTACCTCATCCCGGTATCAACATTACGTTTTCAGAAGACGCTTGTGGATCAGGGGTCTGACGCTGACACCTCTGTAGTTACGGAACCGCTTGACGGCGACGAGGGTAGAGCGAACGGAGGTTACCGTAATGACCCTCTAGATACCGACGAAGATGACGTCCAAGACTGCCACGGAGCCTACCGTAATGATACTGTAGATACCTGCGAAGATGACGTCCAAGACTGCCGCGGAGCCTACCGTAATTATCCTGTAGATACAGACGAAGATGACGCCCAAGACTGCCACGGAGCCTACCGTAATGACCCTGTAGATACTGACGAAGATGACGTCCCAGACAACCATGGAGCCAACGTCGACGTCGGAGATGTTTCCACCGACAGTGAGCATGCATCGCAAGACCAAGCTGATGACGGAGGGGACAGCACTGATGATGAATACCCTGACGGCGAGGTGCCGAGAGAGAAGTCTCTCGAAGAGGCCGTGATCTCTGAAGACGATGATGACGAGGAGATGGGACCTGGGTCCATCGAAGATCTTTTGACCCTGTGCGTGGAAGAGTTCGGGGCGAGTATGCTGCCGCATTCACCAACGTCGAAAGCTGGCGCCATCGCGATGGTTATGTCGTATGCCATCTCGGAAAGATCGACGTGGGCCGGGCTTGGCAAGCTATTGACACTTGTGAATGCCTTGTTCGGCAGCGCAGTTCTGCCGGCAAGTATCTACAAGCTCAGGAAGCTGTGGACAAAAAAAGGAAGACTTGGTGAAGTACCATTATTTATGCCCAGGCTGTGACACGGTCCTCAACTCAAATGATTTGATTGCACGATGCGACGTGTGCAAGTTTGAGGAGTCCACTGAGAAGCTAAGACGTGATGGGTCATATTTCTTGATGCTCGACCTCCACAAGCAGCTCAAGCACCTAATTGGAAAAACAAGTGCCGAGCTTCATCATTCGCTGTCAATGCTAGCACTTAATGACTCCGATTTGATTACAGACATTACAACAG
>JAZHYW010037949.1:0-16802 GCA_037355805.1 Ixodes ricinus | reverse complement strand
GCACCGGTACTATGGAAACCCAGAGCGGAAAACAGACGACGGCAGAGCGGCAACTGTGCACGCGCGCATAGTGACGTCACAAGCAAGAGGCAAGGGGGATGCCCCGGGTGCAGCTGGGCAGTGAAAGGGAAGGGGTGGTGTCACTGTGGGCTACTGCATCGGGTGTCGCAGACCCCAGTGACGCCAATGCGCCGACATTTTACCGCGCAGCGGCGCCAACCTCCTTGTTAACAAGGCAGTAGTAATGTCGTTAGTTGGGCGAGTTGGTATATGATTGAACATGGTTGGACACAGCAAGCAACATCAAAAAGCTGATGGGCTGCAACTTGATGTCTTCTTTAGTGCCAAAACACACAAGGAAGACTGCCCTTTTCCGAGCAATCGTCACCGAAAGAGGGTCGTGGCAACGGCAGATGTCGGCCTATCTTCAAAAGCACCTTTCGGATGTGAAGATTAGGGATCCCTTTAGAGTCTGCAATTCGGAAGCCATCGTTGAAGTACTAAGGACCAATGAACTGTCCAATCAAGGGGTTTTCAACGTGTACGTTCAAGTCCTTTTACTCGCTTCCCCATGAACATCTACTTGCCTCTGTTAAGTCATGCATCGAGTCCCACGGTGATCTCTTGTTCCAGAACTCAAGTGGTGTACCCATAGAAAGTTTTCTTTAGCTGCTACATTTCTATCTTAATTCGACATTCATTGGGTGGCAAAACGTTTTTTTTTCTGCAAAGGTCGGGAGTCTGTATAGGCTCTTGCATTGCACCGGTCCTAAGTGATATTTTTCTTGCGGAGTCGACCGTGCCAATAAGACGGTCATAGCGTCTATGCCAGTTCTTCACGTGTTTAGGTATGTAGATGATTTCCTCCTGGTGTACCAAAAGACATTGGACAAAAATGTAATTAGTAGCATCATGGACATATTCCACAAGTGCGGTTCAGGGCTTATTTCTACCTGTGAAACTCCTAAGGAAGGTAGTGTTGCAATTTCTAGACCTTTATCTATCTTCGCAAACAAACCACCTGTGCTGGTCATTTTCACCCCGTTCTAAAAAAGGTTTACTACACTATACGTCCTCGCACTCTGAAGTCGTAAAAGGAGGCATAGCTCTTTCCTGCCTTACTTCAGCCTTAAAGAAGTCATGCCTCCACACCATCAAAAGCAGTTTTAATGCTCAAATTGAGAGGCTTACGGCGTCTCGGTTCCCAACGCAGGTGCTAATTGAGTCGGTAGGAGCTCTCATAAAAAATGTAAAAGATGTGAAAAAGCTGCACGTAATGTCGACAAAAAGAGTAATGGTGGTTCCGTATATACACAAAATTTCTCACAATCTCAAACAGGTAGACAAAAGGTACGGAGTCCCCTTAGTGATGTCAGCCCCCAAGAAATGGGTCAAATTTATTCTAAAGTTCGAGCAAAAGTCGAAAAATATTAAAAAACACAGGTGCCGCACAAAACACGTCCGCCCTTACGTGCCCTGTTCAACCAGAGTGGTTTATAGCATTCCCCTTTCCTGTGGTAGATCCTACGTAGGACAGACATGACGGTGTATTAATGACCGGTTAAGGGAGCACTATCTCTCTCTTAATTCCACGGTGGGGGGTCACCTACCTCTGCATTGTCAAGCGTGTAAGTGTACACCATCTGTACAAAAAACCTCGATAAGTGGCAGATTCTACGAAAAACATACCAAGGAAATTTTTGAAGCTTTTACTATACTCCGCCTAGGCGAGCGTTGCGTCAGCCATCCTTCTGTGGCTTTAACTGACAAGGAAATGGCCTTTTTACATTCGTTTGAGTGTGGTTGATGGTGTGTATCCTCCGCGTGCTCGGGTGCCCCCGTGCGAGTGTGCCCTCGGCTCGAGCTGCCAACGCGGGCTGTTCTTCTTTCTTCTTCAATACATCGAGTTGTGAGTTTGCGCTTGTCGCTTCTCACTTCCCTCTTCACCGTTCCTTTCTGTTTGTGCGCAATTTTAACCATGTTAACAAAGCAGTAGTGCTGAATGAGAGGAGTCACGAGAGGAGGCCAACACTGGGCCCAGGTTAGACACGAGGATGACGTCAAAGTTCGACTCAAAGTTCAAACTTGACTGGAAGCCGAGCGCTGATGCAGCACTTGAATTAAATCTCTGTCCAGTTTTGGTGTTCTCTGTTCATTCGACCCCATTCAGCACTAAAGCTTTGTTATCTAGGGGGGGTGTAGCGCAGCGCCTCCTCTTCTTCGGCTTGGCAGCAGCTGTGCGTGAATTTAACGCTTGTTTGTTTTCCATAACGCTCAGTGTTTGACTAACACAAAATTTGTGGACTGGATTTCGTGCGTGATTTGCCTCGTTCGGGCACGGGGCATGGATTGAACACAAGTGCTGCATGTGCAGTCGACTCGAACGTGTGTTCGAAAGAATCTGCCCTGAAGGAACACGAGCCCTATAGCGTAGTGCTGACGCAGCGTGCGGTTGGTCTGCCGAATGCTAAGCAAAACGCACAATGAAATACAGCTTCTAAGTGAAAGACAGATGTGTAAAAAACGCGCTAATAGGAAATGATCACGTGTGCGACGAAGCTCTGCCCCATCAGCTGCTCCTCGGTCCGCAGCAGACGACATCTTGGCCGCGCCTTCCTCCTAAGTTGCTGCGTGTGCTGCTAGTTGATGGTGGTCACAAAACAACGTATTTTTTATATATGATTATTTACCTTTCACGGAGAATAAATCAAATGACTTTATTGTAGCAGCTATACTTCGTTTCAGCTTGCGTCCAGACGCAGCCGATGCTACGAGCGCGAGCGTATGGCCACGAACAGTGCTTGCATTGCACGAGCGCGCGTGCTTGGCAGGGACGCTGAAAGCCCGGAGCTCGCGCTTGTAGCATCGCCTGCGTCTGGACCCAAGCTGAAACGAAGTATAGACGCTTTGCAGCAGCTGTGCATGGGCGCCGCCATAACTGGCCTTCAGTTTTGTTTTCTCTTATTCTGTTCGCTTCACCTCATTACTGTTACAGAATGACAGGTTATTGCCACCTTAGCTGCTACTGCGTCCTTCTCCCCAGCATAGGCCTCGGTAGAGGCTCATAAACGCCCGCTTCAGTGGCTCGGCATTTCGGTAAAACAGAAGAAGGTCGGCTATGGCGGCTCAATCTGGCGAGTGTGTAAAGCGTCTATAAGTCGCTGATCGCAAAGAACCGGTGGATGTTACGAATCTGAACAAAAAGCAAAGAGCCATTCCAACGACTAGCAGAAGCCTTCCGCGTTCAAATTCCGAAAGCCTAATTTTAGCGTTACTGCTGCTTCCGCGCGACCAGCCGACGACAATATTGCTCACTCTGATTGGAAGGTGATACTAGGTGGAGACAAATTCAGCTAACTTTGGCGTCTACACACTATACTGGTAATCCGGAGTAGGAGCTCTGATTTGGCGCCCTCTGCGCAGGACGCAGATGAACTAGAGCGCCGTATAATTTATTTCGTTTTTACCCCAACATTATAGTACTATATTTAGCCACTTGGGTCATATCCGTTGTATCTCCTTCCTTGTAGCGTGGTCGTGAATAGTCGTTCACATGTTGTTTAACCGCACCAATACTCCTAGGGGATTTTCAGTAATGAAGTATATGATTCTGGAATTTTTCTGTGGATAAACACATGTCATGTAAGTTCGATTTGATATGCGACAAATGTATAATGTTTCGTTTAAAGTTGAATGCTAAGTTTTAGCTCATAAAATTTATCCTTGGTCTGTTTCTTAATCGTGGTAATATTTGATTTATTGATAAACAGAAGAATATTTCCCACCGGAGAAAAAGGAGCAAATTGTCTATTCAGACAAAGAATCATGTATGGTAACAAAAGATCCGCAAACACATTTTCCTAATAATGGTAAGTAGTCGAAATTAACGTGATCGCACATTGAATGTGCCGTAGGTTATATAGTTGGCACTTGTTGAATGCGTCATCCGTCACATCCACAATTTTCGATACGTACGACTGTTCGCATCTCTTTATTCATATAATTTTGTACCCTCGATAGAATGTCCTAGGCATGTATTATTCTGTCAGGAATTATGTTTGACTTTGACTGTCTGGTCAAGTACCCAAATATAGATTGATAGTGATCAACCCAGCACAATGGAGTAACTGGCAGGAATGCGAAATTTCGAACTGTACCTCCGCGGACAATATGAGCTCAAACAACCGAAAGGACCTTTTGGCGTCGGCGGTGCCTACAATATTGATTACCTCGCACAGTAGTCCAAAGTCGGGACCTAAACTTCACATTCCGCTCCTAGTTTTAACCAGAGCATTCAAAATCTGACAAGAACGTCGAAGTATAAAAGACTGTTTAAACCTATATTTTCCGGGATAGCACAAGCATACGAAACCCTGAGTAAAAACATGCATTTTCATAAAGAAACTTACACTAGCACAGGTTTGACTCCGATGTTTTCTTCTCAGCACGACTAAAATAGCAACTGTTCATTTTATTTATGCACTTGTTTTGATAACATTATTTGCAAAATGCTTTAATGATATTAAATATGACATGAAACTACAATATCTGTATAATATAGAAATAACGTGCAGAAGTACTAATGGTATACGGCCTGAAAGAAAAAGAAATATAGAGCATTTTACTTTCCTGTTTTGGCTACATTTTTATTATAGGAACAGCTGCTATGGGTTCTTATCACCAATTGACGTAATGTTGGCGTAGGGCGGTCGACGTCGATACATAAAAAAGAAACTTCAACAAGAAATTCCCTCAAACGCGCCGCCATTTTCCCGAAGTTCAATCCGAGACTGCTGCTTGCAAAGAAAGCTCGCTACCACAGGGCCACGCCAGCTGCTTCGACGCTCCACTTAATAAACCACCTGTGTAGTGGAGAACTCTGCTCCATTGCTTTCGAGATTCTTGGCGCGCAAGGCTCTTCTCAGCTGCCAGGCAAAGCTCGGTTATACAGAAGAAGAAACGTGTAGCTTAACGTCAATGGAGCTCCGCAAGGTGGTATTGATACAGAGCCGTTATCTGAAAACGTTATAAGACCAAAGTCAGTTGACAAGCTTCCTAGAACGCCGAGCCCCTTTCGTGGCATGTGCGCTTGGTGCCACTCGCTAGGTAATTAGTCCGCCCAATGGACAGACGCGGCGGAGCCAGTGTAACGTTAGATGCACATTAACTTCGGTAGAAAGATCCTATATCGTGATTTTTATAAACATAAAGCTAGCGTAGAAGTCCTGCAAATAAATCGTCGCTCAAAAAGGGTTTTTGTTGTCAGTGGAAGCGTTGACGCTGATGGCGCTAGGAACGCTGTTCGCCCGTACCCTCTTGCGTGCAAGAAACAGAGAACTGATGTGGAACACCCTTCTTTAGTAGATCTTGTCACCTGGTAGATAAAGTACCTTTTTCGTTGGCATCTTAAAAGGTCAAATGTTTTTTTCTTTTGTATTTTTGTTAATTGCACGTATTTTTGTTAATGCTGCCAAGGTTGAGGTGTACGAGCACGTTCGTGAGCGATCCAAGTGCTACTCAACTTGTGCACTTGCTCTCGTTAAGAAGCGGCTTCGAGTAACCAGGCCTTGATCAGTAAATATCGGGAGAGTTTGTCGTAGAAAAATATCCTGCCGAAGCGAAGAACAAAGCCCTTCCGACAGAAGCTGTTTCCAAGGAAAACTCAACAGGAAAGCGACAAAGGACAGAACAAAATTAATGAAAGAGGTAAATAAACAAATAGATGTCACGAAAGAAACGATTCAAGACTCAATTGAATAACGAGACCAGATAATATATATTCACCCGATAACGCCATCTCCAAGGGAATAATATACGCCTAACTTTCTGCCTATACAATCTCACAAAAAAAGGAAAGAAACTGAATTTTAGGGCCAGAAACATTGTGAGACCCGAAATTGACTCGCCTTCATTCTTTATCACGGTGATTAGAATCGCATTTTATTTGAAAACTGTCAGGCGTACATTTATTCGACATTTGGATGAGAAAAGTTTTGACAGAAGTCTGTCAGGTTGAGAAAAGATTCGGTTTAGAGGGAAGAGCTCCAACCAAAAAGCAAAAAACGTTTCAGCCCGACGTTTCAAAACCTACTCGGTGTCTACATCAGGGGTCAAAAAGAAAAAAGGGGTGACTGAGAAACTGCAGCAGTTTTCACCTTTTTCTTTGTTGTTTTCAACTCGAGTTTTCTTCTTCTTTACACATATGGTTTCTTGTTTATTGCCGTCATCAGGTAGCACAATCCTAGGAGATACACCGTTGGCAAAACACCCAGGGATCTGTTTATGTTTCCCGGTGTGAGTTGCATGTGCCAAGACTATAGGAAAAGTCTTTTCGGAATTGTGGCTCAGTTTCAATCACTATGCGCGTTCGCGAAGTTGATTGGATAATCGTGCATGTCGCAATGTTTCGCGACAGCGCTGCGCTCGCGGTCGAACTTGCGTACGAGGTTCTTATGCTGTGTGATGCGCTGAGAAAAGTTATTCGTCTCGCCGATGTTAGTAGTGGGGCCCTATTGGAAAAACCAGCTTAAGCTGGTTAAGCTGGTCCCAGCTTCAAGCTGGGTTATTGCCCCAGCATGCCCAGCTTGCCATGCTGGTTGATCTGGTCATGCTGGTCCCAGCTTGGCATGCTGGTCCCAGCTTGGCATGCTGGTCATGCTGGTTGATCTGGTCATGCTGGTCCCAGCTTCAAGCTGGGTTATTGCCCCAGCATGCCCAGCTTGGCATGCTGGTTGATCTGGGCAAGCTGGTTGATCTGGTCATGCTGGGTGATCTGGTCACACTGGGTAGATCACCTAGCATGACCCGATCAACCAGTATGACCAGATGGTTCAATGGTTTGTCATGCTGGGGGAATTGGCTGAACAAACCAGTTTAGCCATTCAACCAGCTCAAATTAATACACAGGTAAACAAGTTATGCCTAAATGCCTCGAGGAACATTTATTAAGAGGACGGAGGCTTGGGTGTAAATCTTGTGTGCTGTTTCACCCAAGCATGCACAATTATTCTTTGGGTGCAGGTGGCTCCCTCTTTCTTGTGCCTTGTCTCGCGTTGTCGGGCAGGAACTCCTTTAAGATCTCCCGCACAACCTTCTGAAGTTCGGGGCCCGTGTGACGAACTTCGGTGGGTTTGGCTCCCTCGTAGTACATGAGACCATCTGGGGAAATTTTAAATAGATCTGTGTTAGATGGGCAATAAAATAAACAGTAAAAGGGCTAGGTGGTACATGATTTGACTGGAAAAGCGCCTAAAAAGCATGGACACCTGAGAAGGATGGACAGGACCAAGTGCTAGCTTACAATTGAACATTTTTGTGTTGTTGTAAGTTAGCGCTTGGTCCTGTCCATCGCTTTCTCCTGTTTTTTTAGGTGCTTTAGTCAAATAAAGTAAGCTCCAAGATTTCCTCTTGTTTGGCTCATCAAACTTTTCTGAAGACAATGTGTATGTCACGTTCACCGCACAGTTTTTCTGCATGCAAATGTTTCAAACTACCAAAATTATTGAGAACTTGAGTTTTACTTTTCAGAAAGTATGATCTAAGAGCAACAGAAATATAACTTATACAAATAAAAGGGCAAGGACAGTGAGCTGTGGGTGAGGGCATAACATAATAAAATTTCAAACAGGTCGGTGAAAAGGCCAATGTCAAAACACTACCTGCTTCCTTCCCCTATTGCACAACAAGTGCAATAGTGGAAGTGATTGACACAGTGTTTCAGTTTTATGTTCATTAACACTGATCCCAAACTCCCATAGCGATAAATGTATCAATTTCTATTTAATCTGTTTGCTTTCCCTAAGGTAAAAATTACAATAATATGCAGTCGATTTGATGTGTTGGACCATTGCTGTCCCCTTATTCTGCGCTGCTGCCCCTTTTCTCACCTCTTTGCACTGACTATGGCATGACGCTCGATGCAAGCCTTTTACTGCTGTGCTTAGTTTTGCTTGCTTTCCCGTCCTATTACTGGTTTAATTTTTTTTGTGATCCCAACTTTTTAATCAAGCAGAAGCAGAGTACAGGTAATCTTCACCCCCTCATACTAGCACGCATGTGGAGCTTCACTACTCTGCACTCATGTGCCAGGAGCAGTGCTTGACGGAGGTCAACATCTGGGTCAGCTCAATGGTCTCTAAAGTTTTGCTCACTATTAAAGGCTGCCATGCGTTAAGTTGCGACTGAAAATTAATTGCTAACTTTAAAGAACACTTCTGAAAAACAAACACACAGCCGATATTGCAATAACCATAAACTTCCCCAAGGCTGTGAAAGCCTATCTCAAACAAGCTGCAGTCATAATTGCTTCCTCTCATTTATAGGCCTCCCAACGCTTAATTGGCTGTCACTTTTCCCTAAAACATCTCGTCAACAAATTCTACTGTATTTCGTTGAACTCGCTTAAATTGCAAAGTAATGCAAAAGGATACCAAAAACGGTAAAATTAAAATTATAAGGGATCTCCAGAAGTAGAGATATACCGTAATAATAAAGACACGGAAATAATTATCCTTTCATTTCTGTAAATCATCTACCCTCCATGCACTACATTGCATGACCCTGTTAGCGAGAACAGAGAATCAGCAGCTTTTTTTATTACATTAAAAGCAGAATGATGGGCAGAAAACTTTACAACTTAGGTTAGTTCTCCAAATTAGCTCTTTCCACCATGCCAGTATGACAATGACAAACCACAAACTCATAAAAAAAGGCAATCTTTTTTTTTGCGTTAGGAGAATAATGGGCAAAGCACCAATTCCTAGGGAAAAAAATTAAAATATTGTAATCTTTTGCTTGCGTTAGCAGCGTCGTGCTTGTACATAATTATTGAGAAAAAAAATATTTTAAACAAATTTTAAATCTTGCAGAGCATTTTTACTTCATTGCAGAACAGTTGCTTTTAATTGCAAGAGCTGTTCAAGGACAAACTTTTTCACTTACTTGCAAGGGCCACCAGTTTCACTGGGGTTACTGGGAGCTTCCCCTTTGCCCCATCCTTCAAATGACTCCGGCAAGGGGCACCGGTCACACTTCTCGCACACATCTCTTCATGTGTATAAATACTCCTGCATAGGTCTTTCACAAATCTTTTTGCAGGGAGCCTGTTTACTAAATCATCAATCTTTATCTTCGAAAGCTTTATCTTCCCACCGAGGTGTACCTGCAATGAAAGAGCATTTGCTTAGTCATGAAAGTCTAACGACTTTCAGAGCTTTTGCACGTGCTTCCCTCCTCGCCCGCACATCATCTGCTCACGCTCGGTTCGGTCATTCTGGGCTTCTGGCCAACAACTACTTAGCTGCCTGATCACTTTGCCGCATACAGCATATTTTTTTATATTTCAGCTTTTTCATCAAGCTTGGCCTATTTAGCTTGCTCTACTGCAGCTTCTCATTGTTTCCTTCATATATATTGTGAATGCATTAATGAAGCCCTGCAATAAATCTTGGTCAAGTTTGAAGTTTCACTAAAACTGACCTCACAAAACATAGGAACCCAGATAAACCAAAAATTTCCCGAAAATCACAATATTTAAAAACATATTGGCAAACGAAAATTAAAAAAAAAGCAAAAAAATTCTTTCTCGATGTTGCCAGTGGTACGCCAATGGCACGAGTGAAGCCCCATGAAGCGTGTCTTTAGAGAGTTGTCAATCCACAACAGGCTCATTCAGTCGAGCGTACCGACGTCACAAATGCACCGAACCAAACCGCTACACTTCACGGTACACACAGGAACAGCAGGTTCAAATAGCCGAAATCCAGATTTCGTAGTAAACACTCTCTTTTCGGACGCCACTAGTCCTCCCGAGATTCCTGACACTCTCGACACTGTGTGACTAGTGAACCCACTTGCAGCAACTCCAATTGATGAGCATTCAGCTTACTTTCAAACTTGGCTGTGAGTGAAAAGATTTTATAGCATTAACTTAGTACTTTGTGGCAGCAGGAATCTTCTAAAAGCAGAAAAAATTTCCAATGATGAAACACAAAATGCTAACAATGAAACAATGTGGTCGCCTACCATGCCATCTTCCTCAGAAAAAGCCGGTGGTGTGGGCTCTTCCCTGGCCAAAACAGGCACTGGCAGCTGAAGTCCTGTAACACAGATGTTATCTTAAGTAAGATGGAACAGCATTACCATGGGATACACTTGATAACAAAGGACACTATGTATTGTCCCCAATTGCATTAGAGCACCCATTCAAGTAATAAGATGTATAATTAACAAGCGTTTTATATGTACCGTAAAATACCAAGGAAATGCCTACCCCATTTTGCCGAAAAATGGGTTGAACTATACTGTAAGTAGAAAAGCACCAAATAAATAAGGACGAAGTTGACATAGAATAGATGAAGCACTCTCAACTGAAGGTTTATTGAACCAAACAAATATATTTTTGTGATTCTGAACGTCCCTCCCCCCCCCCACCCTTTTCAAACAAGACACCTGAAAAAAAGTTTGTATGCCAATGTAAGCACCCCCATCCCATGCAAGAAATTTGAGATCGGCGATGCCGGTATCGTCTTGTTATCCATTAAGCTCGAGCGCCGGAGTCGCGAACGGTCGCTAGCGCTAGGTTTATCACTTGGGGGAGGCTGGTCTTTAACTTTTTGTTTTTTATTTTTCATTTATCGTGCTGAAATTTAGTATACTGGTGTATTTCTCAGTGGTTATTTCAAATATACGATTAGTTTTCAGGTAGCTTTACGAGATCCTTAATTATTAAGAAATTTGTAATTTTAATTAGGTCCTCTTTACGGGCCGTTACCATAAAATTGTTCAGAATATATCAGACATTTTTATAGAATTGCATTCACCAAGGCATGTTTTGTGCGGTGATGCTATTTGAAGCCTGATTTAATGATATTACGTTGGTAAAAAACATTTGCAATCAAGTTGCACAAAACGGGAGGCTATATCTTTTTGAGACAAATTAATTTAAATTATTGTATGAGCTATAAATTAACAAAAATAGCATCACCGCACGAAGCATGTCTTGGTGAATGCAATTCTATAAATATTACTGATATATTCTGAAGAATTTCACGCTAACGACCCGTAAAGAGGACCTAATTAAAATGACAAATTTATTGGTAACTCAGGATCTAGTAAAGCTACCTGAAAACTAATTGCATATTTGAAATCACCACTGAGAAATACATCAGTATAAAATTTCAGCACGATAAATGAAAGAGATGGCAGTGTTCATCGGCGTTCGTCCCGCAATCATACTCTGTTGACTGTGCATTTGTGGTATGCGGAAGTCCTCCACCATGAGTGTGAAGAGAATTTCATACACAATGAAGTTGAAGCGAACGGTTATTTCTTATGCGGAGGATAATGGAAATCACGACACTACTGAACAGTTCAAATCGGACAGAGCAGGTGTGATTTGGTGGAGGAGAGAGTGGAATCTGATCTTCAAGGGTGCCGTGATCCACAAAAAATTTACAGGACCGCGCAAGTGCCAACACCTGGAGCTCAAGATGGAGGTCTGAGAGTTTGTCCGCAGCGAGCGATGCGGCGGCTTTGCCCTCACAGCCGATGCCATCTAAAAAAAGACTATGAAAATCTCCACATGGATGCAAATTCTCTGTCCGGCCTTCGTGCAGGCAGAGGCTGGGAGGAGCGCATGATGAAGAGGAACGGCTTCTCTTTGAGACGCCGCACCACTATCTGCCAGAAGCTACCGTTGGACTCCAAGAATAAGCCTGTCAACTTTCAACGCTATGTGATGAAGCTGTGTCGGGAATCTCGCTATGGACTCGGGCAGATCAGCAATGCCGATGAAACCCCAAAGTACATCAACATGCCAAGGATGTGCGGCGTGACCGAAGTAGGCGCTCGAAAAATCAAAGTGTGTACAACTGGGTATGAGAAACAACGGGTGATTGTAATGCTGTGCATCACAGCCGACGGTCGGAAACCCGCACTCTACATCATCCTCAAGAGGAAGAACATGCCGAAGAATGAGACAGTACCAAAAAACGTAATCATGAGGGTACAAAAGGGGTGGATGATGAGTGAGCTGAAGCAGGACTGGATCAAAGTTGTGTGGCAGCAGTAGCCGAGAGCATCACTTGGCGGTCCCAAAGGCACGAAGCCCATGCTTGAGCTTGATGTGTCCTGTGGTCACCTGACCCCAGAGATGAGCAGTAGCAACTGCGACCTGGTGGTCGCTGCTACAGCCCATCGGGGTTACAGTCCCTCAACGTCTCCATAAACAAACTGTTCAAGGAAAACTTGCGGCAAGAGTACAAGGAGTGGACGTGCAGCCCCAACCAGAAGAAGACACCGACGGGAAAGCTGCAGAAAGCCTCTCCATCAACCGTCGAGACGTGGATCTTGGACGCTTGGAAGAGGGTTCGTGCCGATGTTGTGGTGATGTCGTTTAAGAAGTGCAAGAGTGATCGCAGTGGGTTCCAGATTCAACATTCTGTACGCTTCTCGATCACATCCTTCACGCAGCCAGTGTGTTCCGGATCTCGAGATTCTGCACACTTTTTGGTAGCGCAACCAGTGCTGCAGTGGCTACAGCCAAAGTTGTTTCTAGTAATGTTGGATACAGTGTACTACTGTGATTGCTGCACAACCATCCGAAATGCACTGATGTGATTGGCCTAAGCCATTCTGGAGCACCCTTTGGAGCAGCCAATACAGTGTTTTGGAGCAGCAAATGTGGCCTTTGGAGCAACCGAAACAGTAATTTGGAGCAGCAAACGTGTCTTTTGGAGCAGCCAAGACAGCGTTTCAGAGCAGCAAAAGCGGCTTTTGGAGCAAATATTCTTAGAAAAATAAAAATATTTCATTTTTAAGTGCTGTACAAACGAAGGGCACTTTGTGTTGTGTTCTCATGTGACGTGTTGTGACGGCACTCACTGCTTGTGTTTCGACTGCTGAGACATCCCACAAGTGTACAGTGCTGTAGGCATTGCCGAGCAATTCCGAAAACCCCCTTGCCACCGTTTTACTGGTTCCCGACGTGCCAGTTTTTCTTCAAACGTAAGCAAACGTAAAACAATGGATGGCAAGCGCCCCGGCTGGTGCCTCTGTCGTGCAATCATGTTCACATGCACGTGAGGGCAACTTGGCAGGCTTGCAGGTGCGCATGCTTCGTCACGCGAGCGGAGACAACGGCTGTTCGATCGAAACCGAAACCATGCCACTCCACTCTGTTGCCAACTGATTCTGAAAATTGTATGCAAAATGTAATTGTCGAGCATATGACAAAGAACAGTCCAGCGATCCGTGCTTGCCAGGCCGGCAAACAAGGTACCGCGTGCTTGCCAGGCCGGCAAACAAAATCCAAAATCCAACACACACACACAAAAAAAAAAGAACCTGAGCGCATCGATGCAATACATCGCGACCCAGGGTCAAAACGTTCTTGGAGCGCTTTGTGCAACGACTGACTTTCGCGACACACAAGCGCGTTGTGCGGGTTCAGCGAGCACACTTTGCCTCCTTTGCTTTAGCCCCCTTCTCTTCACCAACTTTCTTTTGCGGTAGATTTTATACGTACCGGGGACCCTCTCGAAAGAAAGCCCACTGAGAGAAACCTAGGTAATCAATACTTCGACACGGCAGTAGTAACGGATATTTGAACAAGAACAGGAATGCTGATGAACATGCGGCAGTACCTAATTTCATTTTAAAAGCCGTCATATCTGCAACGACGTGGGGACGGCAACACCCGACGTCGCGCGGCCACAGTGACTGAAAGGCAGTGAAAAAATATAGTTTTCCTAAGTCTTTTGTTTTCAAAAACGAGTGCTCCAGCAAACACAATATAACTCCCGCCGCAAAAAAAAAATTGTTTTGTTTTACAGCATGACGGCATGGCTGCTACCTGGCACGCTAGCGTCGGAGCGTCCGCACACACCCGCGTCTATCATGAAAACATTTATAAAAAAAAGACGTGAGACGAGACCCACAAGACCAGGAGAGCGCGAAACGCGAGATGGCAGGAAAACCATTGAAGACTGGATGGACAATTGATGCAGGGTACTTTGTGTCGGGCGTCCGCTTGCGCCATATAACACACGCATGCTCAATTACGGCACTCGGTTTAGTTTCGGTGTTGAAAGGCGATCAAAATTGGTTTCTTGGTACAGGCATGGCACAGATTACCCATATTTTGGCAAAATGTAGCAGGATGGAGCAAGGTTAGCCCCTTGGAGAAGTTTGGTGCAATTGGCACAGCAATCACATCAGTGGAAATGTGCAGAAAACTGCAGTGGCTGCCGCTGCCACAGGGTAAATATTTTGGTTGATGCCAGCGCTTTAAAAAGGGAGGCGCTTAATGTATACTTTGCAGGAATCCAAAGTTTTTCAAATGTTAGTATTGAGTGCTTTAGGAAATGGGTACTTCCTCGGTATTTTACGATATGTGTGTTTATTACAATCGACTCCCCCTTAGGGCAGTCCCTGGCCTGTAGTGTGTCCTCAATTAATAAAATAAACCATGTACTGGCAGAGCAGTACCCATATTTTAAATGTTTTGTTTTTAGCTTCAATTGCAGGCATCAAGCAAAGGCTTGACATTGACTGTCTTCCTATAAAATTCACTAATGCATTTTGATATACCCTTTACACTCCCCCACCTAGAAGTCAGATTATCCTTCCTTCTTCATTTGTGCACTCACCTTGTTGTTGACCGACTGGCAGGACGTCAGCCGCTGGCGAGAGAGCTGCGGGAAGAGTCGGCACAGTCTGCACTCTCTCAGCAGGACATGTTGGCACTTGGTTTGCTGGCAGTGGACAAAACAAGAAACAAGGAGCTTGCAATGACAGTATGTGGAAATAAGGCACCATATATTTTAGAATGCCAGCACCAAATAAAAAGGCTTAACCTCCCTGCCATTCATCAACATCCAATGATGCTTACTGTAGCATCCTTTGCACCCCCCCCCTGCAAGTCAGTTTATTTTCTGTATTTCTGGCACTCACCCAGTACTCGGTCAACAGGCGGTACCAGAGCTCGATCCACTAGTACTTTAGCAGGCAATGCACGCTGTGTAGATGGGCATCCTGGAGACATAAAAGAAAGATGTGTTACAGGCAAGTGCAATGATCAATCGCTGCCTTGTAGGGCAGTATTTGAGAGACGTGAGACCCACTGGGCAATTTAGAAGGTTGAAAAGAAATAACCTGGCCAGGCAAACACCGTAAATTACTTGCTTTTATAATGCACCCAAGTATTGAACGCACTCCCCAATTGAGCATATAAAAGAATTGCTTTTTGTTTCCCTGTGTATTTATTGCATCCAGAATATGCAAAGGAAGCAACAAGAAGTTAGAAAGAAAGCAGTACGAGACAAAGCACCCAGTAGGCTTGGGCAAGAAGGTGGTGACTCAAAATTACCAAGAACATGGCACGCAAAAGCCCAGAGTCGCCGACAACAAGCAGACAATGCAAGGCGAGGACGCACGGGTGAGGGGGAAAGCATGCGCAGAGCAATGGTTCGCTCGTTGCCGAGATGCACAACTATGGAAGCATGTGCTTCAATGGCATGCCTCGCGGAACAACCGAGCCGTGAAAGTGAAAGTGACTGGGCGTGTTCCGTATTTAGACATTATGCATACTTTTAATCACATGCTTCACAGAGCCAGCCAAAGTGATTAGGGTAGCTGAAGAAGGCTGCCGTGTTCCACATTTCAGCATTCTCCACACTTTTTGCTAGCAGTACAGATACGTGATCAGCACAGTCAGAAAGATAAAGAAATAATTTTCTGGATGCACCCAAGATCTCGGCAAACAGCCACGATATCAGGCACGGGGTTCTTCAAATTTATGCAGTTTTCGTTGCATTTTCAGTCCACATATTCTGTGTTAATAATTTGACACTACTTAGGAACCCAGCACAGTAAGAAAAAATCTTAGCTTGATTTTCCTTACCATAAAAGGTAGAAAAAGGCACTTTCACAAACCATACCTAATTTCTGCGTTTATCTTTCAAAGTCGCCATACATAACTGTCACACACCCCAAGAAGCAGCTTCATTTTTGGACAAAATAAAGGTGTTAATTATGTGAATAACCACGGTATATTTTCTTTGAGCATACTGGAGGGTTATGCTCAAATAGAGACCTGGCGAAAAGGCACTCTGCTTGGAGAACGCAATTGCCATTCTTTTTTTGGGGGAAAATTGTGCCAATTTCAGGAGCCTCTGTCTCCCAGAGGTGCTCATGTAATTTAAGTAGCAACACCAGCCTTCTGATCTTGCTAAAGGCTTGTCACGGCTGCAAATTGCCGTGAATGCAATGTATATGTTTCACTTATCCTATAGTAGACAGAAATTTTGCAAAGCATTTCTTTCTCTCACTACTCAGAGCCATGGCTAGCAATGAACAAGGCAAACAAAAAACAAAATAAAGAAAAGCAGTTAAAACTTGCCTGTGCCAGAAGTTGAAGCCACTGCAACTGGGCCTCGGTGAACATCCTTCATTGGATAGGGTGCATGCTCTAAATAGAAGGAGATGCACAGATGGATGTGAGAAAAAATGGAATGGCATATCAACATTACCAAGCAACTCACCCTCCTCCAGGAATGGTGGCTCATAAAAGGGAAGCATGGCTAGCAATGAACAAGGCAAACAAAAAACAAAATAAAGAAAAGCAGTTAAAACTTGCCTGTGCCAGAAGTTGAAGCCACTGCAACTGGGCCTCGGTGAACATCCTTCATTGGATAGGGTGCATGCTCTAAATAGAAGGAGATGCACAGATGGATGTGAGAAAAATGGAAGGGCATATCAACATTACCAAGCAACTCACCCTCCTCCAGGAATGGTGGCTCATA